>NWUY0300025825.1:0-10235 GCA_004151065.3 Larix sibirica
CCAGGAGCCCCATTTTAGACCCCAAATTTTCTCTAATGGTTTCTAAGAAACCCCTCAAAAAAATCCCAAGGAAGATCCTTATTTATATTCTCTTCTTGAATCATTCTTATAGAAAGGACACTCTTTTGTTGAGGAAAGTGAGACATGGTATCCAGGCTATGAAAAGAGATCAGTTCTAGAACAATAGATTTTTCATTAAAAATTTCAAGTTTCTCGCATTCCACAAACCCCATATGATGATCAAAGGGAGAGCCTGAATTTCTTTTGTGGTTGAGTTTGTAGACCAAGATTCCTAGGCATCTATCACATCCACCCCACCCCAGTCAATCTGTGCATCTAATCTTCTTTTTGTCTCAGTCCAAGTCTGAACAGAGAAGGGACAGTTTAGGAAAAGGTGGGTGATCGATTCAGAAGCATTGCTGCAGAGTGCACACCATCTCAGTCCCTCAATATATATTTTGGCCATTCTATCACAATTCGGTACCCTATTTTCCAAAGTACACCACATAAAGATCCTTTCTTTCTAGGGACATTTGGACTTCTGAATTCCCTTCCACCACCACTCAGGTTCGCCTCCTTGGGGAAGTGTAATCAAGGCTTGATATCCAAGTTTTGGTGTGTATCGACCATTCGATGCTATGTTCCAGATAGTTTGTCAGACCAATCAGATAATTTGACATGTGAGGTCCGAAGGTCAATTAGAAAGTTGTTCCAACTATCAGTCAGTTCGGTTGGGATGCCCAGACTGTTAGCCTCTCTCCAACCTTGTCCCCATAAAGTAGTGGAAGCAGGGTTAGCGATTTGGTTAAGGTGGAAGATACCCTATTGGTGCATAACCTGTATGAGTTGTTGAGGGAGGATGTGATTATTATGATTTCTCGGCCAAGGATCTGCCCCAATTCGCACACTAGATCCCCTGCCAATCCTCCAAGATAGTCCATCTTCTATCAGAGAAAAGGAGCTTAGGGTGGCTTTCCATATGACCGAGATTGCTCTCCTTCCTTTATTTGGGTTCCTAATCCAATCAATTAGAGTTTAGAGCAATGTGCTTATGTTTTATATAACCTCAATCTAGAGACTGTTGTAGTTAGGAGCCTCCATCCAAATTTTGTGGCTAGGACTTTTGAAAACAGTTGTATGCTCTTTAGTCCCCATCTGCCCAAGCTTTTTGGTTTGGCAATTATGTCACATTTTACCCACGGGAGAACCGAGTTCTCCTTTTTCTCGAACCATAAGAATCTAAAGCACAGATTCCTAGCCTTCTTAAGGATACCTTTTGATATCCAAGGTAGTGACATCCAATAGATAGAGATGACTTCCAAAGCTGATTTTACAAAAACCACTCTACCTGCTCTTGAAAGCCATCAATGACACCAATTACTTAATCTCATTTCCAGCTTTACGATCAACCATAACCAATACTCTTTTTTGTAGCAATTTGGCTTTAATATATAAAGCGTAAATATTTTAAACCTTCACCAAAGATCTTGAATTCAAAAGCCTAAGAGGGTGGCGTTATAGCGTATCTTTGAATATTAGGGTCTTCCATATTGGAGCAAGTAAGGGAGGATTTCTACACATTTATTTTCATGGCAGTGGCAATTTCAAATAGTTGCAGAATCTCCATTAATTTTTCAGCATAAGTAGCCAAGCCATCACAATTAAAGATTAGAATATCGTGTAGCCATCTCTTATGCCATAGGAAGACAACAAATATTCAATACTTTTTATATTATACATTTTCGGATATGTCCGTTTATTTCATATTTTTGCATATGCTATGGGTTTTATTTGTTCATTATGTTAACCTCACTATTCGTTAACCATTTAAGGAAGATAACCATTATTACAATACTTTTATATTATAAATTTTTGGATATGTCTTTCTCTTTAATTCATACAATCCCTTTGTTACATTTTTTTTTGGCTATGTTATTTGTTTGGTTTAGATGTTTTATAATTAAATATTAATCCTTTTATCATTGTAAATTAATAGTATATTTGAAATTATAAATATCAATCAAATGTGAGGATCTGCATTTTAGATATTTCATGTTAAGAATGTTTTTTTACCCATTTTAATTAATCTTACTTTTAATTTATTTATTCATTTATTTAATACTTTGCTCATCTTTGATGTTATTATATATTTAAAATTTAAGTATGTACTTTGTTATTTTACTCTAAATATAAATGTAACTATTCGGTTTTCCACCTTTTATATCATTATTTCTTATTCTTATGTACTTTACATTATGCAATATTGAAAAAAATTCCATGCCTATTCTACCATAAATAAGGACCATGCAACCATCATTTCTACATATATAGCATATAAAATTCCTATTATTACCTCTATCACATCCATGTGCATTCGCTCCTTCTTAACTACTACAACATATGTCTCTTCCCTTCAAAGAGCCCGCACCTATTATGCAACTAACAAAGAGTGCATAAAGATTTCATCTTTACCACACAAATAAAGATGCCATCAACATCCATATTTGAAAATTCCAACATGCCACTCCAAATGCCCATTTAGTGCTACTAACCATGCATTTCTATAACAAAACCAAGCAATCTTACTTCCCTCTCTTCATAGTGAAACTAGTACTTCACATGTTCATGGAAACCATCTTCCATATTCAAACTACCATCCCACTTTGCAAACAACCCAAATAGCGTCCCTTCACCCCCTCGTTGGCCCATTGTTTTCAATGACAATATCATAACCCAAGCACACCTTAAATTTTGTGCGAGCTAGGGCTAGATAAGATCATATCCATCCATATATATTCAATCTATAAAGAATCTTATCATGGACTTTGATTATGATTATTTAATGGAAAACATGCTTGTTGTAAATTCATTTATGAAAACAATGGGTATGGAAACTCACTGAACAACCCCTTGTTCTATTAGTCCTTACACAAGTTGAAGAAATTCTCATAGATCATGTGCCAACCTTGTATTACAAGTAACCCATGCACGTGATGGACAATATAAATACAATAGACATACAATAATATTTCACAAAACATTTCATTCATCATATAATGTTTGTCTCGTCGTGTTGAGGACTCAAACATTTTGATTGTCGCATGCAAGAGATTTAACCAACACTCTTATGATCACATTGTCAATATATCCCATGTTTTTGTTCCTTGGAATACAAGACATGTCCACCTTAACCAATTTGCACTTAAGTATTTTCTAATTTCCCCTACTAATGTTTCCCCTATGCTTCACCATTCACACTCCACTTCCCCTCATTCCACCTACACCTCTATAGATGTGAACCCCACCTAGAGTGATTATGAAAATCCAAATGACTAATAAACTTCCTCATTTATAACCATTGTCCCTAATGCACATGTACATAGCTCTCCAACAAATAAGAAGGTACTTGCAATCACCAAATTTCCAAACAAAAAATTCAATTGAATGGTCACCTATTGGGATTTCACCAATTAATGAATACAACAAAAAGGGATTGCTCCATATGGCCTTCCCCACATTGTTCTCCATCGAGACTACCATATTCAACTAACCACAAGTTAAATAAATTGAAATGCAATACCATTGCATCTATTAAGGTACCACGACAACACATTTAGAAAGCACCCAAGGTTCCACTACTACCTTTATAATCGTATGATGTGCCATCATACTCAAGTAGTAGCTTCTATATTGATGTGCTATCATACTCAATTAGTAGCTTCTATCTTGATGTGCCATTATACTCAAGTAGTAGCTTCTATCTTAATGTGCTTCATGACATCTCTCCATGGAACAAGATCTTTTTGGCACAAAGCTAGGAATGAGCTGACATATATGATTTCTTAGCCTTAATATCCAACATTTTCTTTATTTTAATTACAACTGACACTAAATGGCCTAAATGACCTGACCTACATGCAATCATGCCTAGCAACCCATCAACTATTTTTATCAAGCAACCACATTGGAAAAATCAAAATATTATCTCCAACCCACATCTAGCATCACTATACATGCACCACAACCTCACAATCTTCTATGTCAAGGTCTTGGTGAAACACCTCTATGCACATAGATATTGGTATAGGTATGTTTCTCTAACCCTACTACCAATAACATTTATATAGATTTTTTAAAAATTGTGAATTTCTTAACAAAACATACATGCAATGTTAGATATGAATGGAAACAAAGAGGATTTGCATATATTCATGGTTTCATATGGTTGGAAAACTAGGCTTCTCTAGATAAGCTCAATTGGGATAATGCACTTGATATTGAAAGAGATAAGGATTACTTCGATCATTATATTTCAACTTGGAACCCACAATATTCCTACAACAAAACCCCCTTTGGTCCCCACTTTGTTCTAGATATCCTTTCTTTTTGTGCACTAAAGACGTATTCAAAACCGATCCAAGTCATGAATATGAAGAGCTACTCTATGCATTCAATGCCACACAAAATGTACTGAAAATACTTGTCTAAAAGAAGGGAGGTAGTTATACATGACGTTATAACGTGCCTAGGGTTTACATGCCTCATCTGACCTATTCATTGATGAGCATCACCATAAAATAGACAAACCTGTTCAAAATTATGATCGCTTGAATAGCCACATGCCTTCCATCCTTTCAATCTGGCATGAGAATATTGATTTCCAGTTAATGTTCTCCCTCACAAATTATGTTCATCTAAATCAAAATAAAAAAACAAATCTGAAATATTTCACCAAATGCTTTGAAGAATAGTCCATACTACACTTCTTCAATATCCTTCCATAGTCATTGTTGAAAAATTCCTTGCAAAACACTTATAAACCTTATAAACCATGACATAAAAACACAAGAAACATGCTATATATTGTTGCAAACATTAACCCTCACAATTAATAATCACCCCTTGTTCTCATTGAATGTCAATGGATGCCAAGAGCATTGTATGCGTCTTGCCATGGTACTCTACAATACGTACCTAGATTCACCCTCGTACATAGATTTTTCTACTCCACAAAAATCATGGTACAGTGACATATATTCGATGAGAAATTTGCACTTCTCACAAAGAAATCATTTCAAACTATTCCATAAAACATTACACTTCTCACAAAGAAATTATTTCAAACTATTCCATGAGACATTAACACTTCTCACAAAGAAATTATTCCAAACAGGAGAAAACAAAAAAACACACACTCCCACCATGGACTTGGATGAATGGGAAATGTTCTCCCAAATCCACCTTAATGACATCCAAATAAGTAACATCCACCCTACCAATTATGGCATCCTACAGTTTATTGTAAACTGTCTTTTCTGTCATGAATCATATGGCTCAGCTGTTAAACCCCTGCATTTACTAAATTGTATTTTTGTGCCATCAATGAGGATGGCTGGCCTCCTTTATTTCGATACATTATTAGCTTTTGTTTAATTTAAATTAGTTAATTACATAACAATATCTACCTCCGTCATTATTATCTTGGAACTAAACCGTGCATGGTATATAGTTTGGTACAAATGTAGTTTCATATTATCTAATTTTTTTAATGATTGAAACTCCGTCATTATTATGTTGTAACTAAACCTGCATGGCATGTATATTTTGGTTGAGATTTAGTTTCATATATTCAACGAAAATATGCCACAATGTGTGCATTCTTCATGTGAAACTGCAGCTGAGAATGGACCAAAATTAGCCCTAAATGCTGAAATATTGGACAATAACGAAAATGCGAGCATCAATCCATCTTGTTTTGAACCAGCTGCAGGGCATACAAGACCGAGATCTGTGAAAACTAGTCTTAAACTAGGGCATACAAGACTGAGATCGTTGATCTGCACTAAGTAGATAGCCTTTGGAATAATTGTCGGTAGCAGTACAATATGAGTCGGTGCTGAATGAATTGCTGACAGACATTACAGCAGGTAATGAAAAGAAGAAAACCGAGACTAATGAAACCGTACAAATCACGGCCATTTTAAGACTAGTTTTCACAGATCTCAGTCTTGTATGCCCGGCCACCCTTATCCCGATTGCTGATTCTGCGAATCCCGATTTCTGCTTTTCCTTCCACTTTGTGATATGGTCACCTACAGGCTTATTAAGCTTGTTTTTACGTGTGTGTGAGCAATAAGGCTCTGAGAGCAACTTTTTAGGAGAAATTAGAGCTCTAAGTATTAGCAGTATCGATACCAAAGCAGCCACCAGAATTCATGTGGGTTTAGTTCAATGATACGACCTCCTGAGGCCATTAATGTTCATGTCCTCAAAATTAACAGTCTGCTGTGTTGAAGATAGGGAGATTTCTGGCCCACAATCTATTCTCCTGATCATCTGCAGAATCTAGAAAACTATCAAAGAAATGCAAAGGCCGAAAACCATGGAACGAATGTGGGATCTGGATTTCAATATTTCAGATCCGTTGGATGATGTTTGATGATGGAGTTTTACGAAAACGTGAAGAGCATTAACACTAGATTTGTGGCTAATTTCAAATTATTTTGCATGTATCTGCCGGTTAGCATGATGAACGTTGCAGCAAGAGTTATCTTGGAACTTCTGCTGCAACGTTCATGCTAACCGGCAGATACATGCGAATAATTTGAAATTAGCGACAAATCTAGCGTTAATGCTCCTCACGTTTTCATAAAACTCCATCCAACGGATCTGAAATATTGAAATCGGGAGCCCACATTTGTTCCATGGTTTTCGGCCTTTGCATTTCTTTGATAGTTGTCTATATTCTGCAGATGATAAGGAGAATAGATTGTGCGCCCGTAATGACACATCAGAAATCTCCATATCTTCAACAGAGCAGACAGTTAATTTTGAGGACATGAACATTAATGGCCTCAGGAGGTCCTATCATTGAACTAAACCCGCATGAATTCTGGTGGCTGATTTGGGCAAGTCTGTTTGTTGTGGCTGCTTTGGTATCGATACCGCTAATACTTAGAGCTCTAATTTTTCCTAAAAAGTTGCTCTCAGAGCCCCCTAATTGTTGACAGACAAGTTTAATTAATAAGCCTGGAGGCACTGATCATATCACAAAGTCGACGGAAATACAGCAGCCGCATTGAACCTCCTGCGAAAGTGTAGAAGCTGGAATGGCGTCCTCAAAGTCATTGTTCCTAAGTTTACAGGGGAATGTGATTAACGTGAATATTGAGTAGCGTAACTCTTTTTTTTTTCATTGTGCTATGATGGGTATGATGGACAGTCTCTCCGGAATATAATTCAATGCGGGGATTTGATGTTAAATATTGTAATTTTGAGAATAACAATTTTGAGGTTAAATTCTGTCGTTTTTGTTTCGATGTAAAACCATTCCGTCAACCTCTTTATGTTCGATTTTAATATACTATGGGTTTGCATTTAAATATTTGGAAAGTAAAATTAAAATCCGTGTCTTAATTGATTAGAGGTAGAGGTAGAAAATGCTAGGATCATTATTATTACAAAGAACAAAGGTGAATTTTGTGAACCAGAGATGAACATGACAATTTTAAAAGAACAAAATAAAGAAAATTAAAAAAATAAACCATAATGATGTGGGAAAATAACATTTATAGATAAAGCTATGGTGTATTAGCAACTTTTTGCGTTTTCGTTATTTTTTATTTTAAGCTGCACTTAACTATTTATTTGGGCACTATTCAAAGTTTAGTTTATTATATTATTATCTAAGAAAAAATTAGGATTTGTTGCTGAGTTGGCTAAAGGGTTTTTGGCATTTTTTCAAGTCATGAATCACTCAATTTCAATAGCTATCTCTATCAACCACATTTCATATTTACTTTTCAAACCAATTTCATCTTCGTGGTCAGAAAAGGTTTTGATGAAACCATAATCATTTAACAATGAAGTTTTATTAAACAAAATATCTTTCAATACATTTTTATTAAAAAATTTAATTTTCAATTAATAATTAATATAATGTTTTTATATAAAAAAGTTTAGTTTCCAATTAAAATATAGCAATACATTTTTATTAAAAAGTTTAATTTTCAATTAATAGTTAACATAATGTTTTTATTAAAAAGTTTAGTTTCCATAGATAAAAAGTGGAAAAGATAATCCTCCCAAGAGGTTAAATCATGTAGGAATCACAATATCCAGTTTTATAAAAATATTAGGTTAATTGAAATTATAACCTTTTATTTCACATGAATTGACTTGAAAGGTTACATATATATAATATACCCTTTGTGGAATGGGTTTATTAAAAAAACATATTGAGAGATTGTATTGTGAAGTTTTTTCTTTTCTTTAGTAAAAGAAGTTGAACAAGACTATTATATAATGTTTTGGATTTTTCAACTATTATTACACGTGATTTGTACATGTTTCAGTAAATCTTTCATGAAAGTAGAGTTGTTTATGTATTATTCATGATGTCTTGATCAAAATTTGATAAAATGAATTTCTTATGTTTTGCTTTATTCATAATACATATAATTTTCTAGATTAATAATTTATTTTGTTTTATTTTTATAAAAATAAAATGATGCAAACTTATATAATTTGACATAGTAATTTAAACATATAAAATTTCTTCATAGCTATTTGATAAGATTATATACTAAATTTATAAATAAATTTAAATGCAAAAAATAATTTATTTTAATTAAATTATATAATCATATTGTTTTATAAATTATATAATTGTAAATAAACATTATTACAGCCTTTCAAATATTGTAATAATATTACTTAAATTTATAAATTAATTTATGAGCTAAAACAAATTAAAGTCATTCTTATTTTATAAAATACACATCCTATTTATAAATGAAATCTGAATTCAAATAACATTTTTTTTTATATTCAAATCATACAATAAATAAATTTGAATGTAAATAATTTTTTTTTTATGTTCAAATCATATGAAGTTTACATGATTAATGAAGTATGAACTTACTATAGTACATCTAGTTATCGGTAGAAGTTCCATGAATTTAAATTTGAGATGAATAAATAATAAGCACCGTGTACTGCACTATTTAATGCTGTAACTGTGGAGAATGTGAGTAGTTGGATTGTTCATTACTTCATAGCAGATCGAACATCTCACATCATAGTTGTAACATTAAATGTTCATTGAATCATGTTAGATTTAACATCTCACATTCTGGTAGCTGTAACATTAAATGCTTTATTTCATTATATAGTATTTATTATTCATCTTTATGATTTGAGATTCAACACTATATGATTTCAGTGAACTACATTTCATCATCATCTAGTTAATGTTCTATCACTCACTACACCCAATAAATTGCATTTGCAAGCATTGATCCCTAACACCGTAAGACAGTACAATTACACATGAGCTTTAAAATAACTTTATGACTGTCAATTTTACCGTCAAATTCCAACCCTTTCCAGGTATGTTGCATCTGCACAGTACACCATAAGCTGGACAATCGAATTTAATTGAGGTAGATGGATTTGGGCAGATACCTGCCATTCGCCTGCCACGCTTGTGGTGTGTATTGTATTAATTATAACAAACTATTAGGATGGAATTCCATCGTTGTTCCAGGGAATTGTGAAGATAGCTCTCGGAATTAGGTGATTGGCGAGAGTAACAAAAGGGCCAAATCTTTTCTAATCATTCACCACAAAATTAGCATATGCACATGTTTTTAGTGCTATACAATAAGTTTGTGTTTATATTATATAAGTGATTTTCGATATTTTATATTTGAAAATCAAAATATTTTAGATAAATATTTTTAAAAAGAAATTACTAAGAGGGAGAGTCAAAATTGTTAAGGGAAAAAATATGAAGAGAATGAAAGATTAGAAAGAAACATATCAATTTAAATAAAACAGGAAAAGGAAATATTGACATTATGGTAAAGGGTGAGGGATATATTTTAAAATTTTATAAAAAGAATTTGTAACAGAAAAAAAACAAGAATTAAAAAGTGAAAAAGGAAAATAAGTAGATAAATGAAATGAAATGAAAAATGTTAAAATATAAATGAATAGATATGATTTTGAAAAAAATAAGATTTAGACAACAAAATATGGGAGATAAACCAATGAATGGAAAAGTTTTAATATAGTTGCATTTAAGTATGAGAAATTATAAATGTTTAAGAAAAAGAATGAAACCATTTTGAAGCTTAGAGTTCACATAAATATTAAAAATATTAGAGAAAATAGATATGAGTTTAGGAGAAATGCTATGGATATGATTTTGAAAAAAATAAGATTTAGACAAC
>NWUY0300025827.1:33470-44385 GCA_004151065.3 Larix sibirica
CATGTTAAAAATTTAAGTAAAAGGATAGAAAAGGGAAGATAAAAGAGAATGTTGACTCTCACTTTAAGAATTTAGTATTACTAGTAATTACCAAGTTGACAAATTAGTTAGTTCCATGTTTAGGAAAATAAGGATGGTTCCATATTGAGCCAATCGTTTCCAGTTTGAGTCTGCCTTTTGGATTGGTGGAGCCCAAGAATCGGTCATAGAAACCAATTTTGGTTGAATTGGTTTGGTTCCGTTAACTTTGATTTAACCTCTTTAAGTCCTCTAGCTTTGCTAATATGAGAGTACATGGGACAAACTAGTGTACACTATCTCAATATTCTACCACTGTTATTGCTTACCTCTATTAATCCTTTGTCTTTTTGAAATTCTAGTTGACTTTATGTTATCCTTAGGGATGGCTATCTAGGTCGATACTTTTTTGCTACATCTACAATTATTCTCTATTATTCTTTTAAAGGAGGTTTCCTCAACCTTTAGGCTCCTAATACTTTGAGATGTATTCATGCCATTTTGTTGAGTTTTGTGGGATAGTATTACTACATTGTTGTGGGAATTACAAATGCTTGAATGACATGTCAAGTTTCCAAGATCCGTTGGTTTTTTTAGCTTACATCTTGTTCTTATGTATGTGTTATTTCATTTTCTCATATTATTTGGGAATCTCATGGTCTGCATGAAATAACAATAGTATGTGGATACCATTCTTAATCTCAAATGTGCACCTCGTCTCATGGTATGTTGTCTTTCTTTTCTTTGAAGTCTATTCTTAACAAGTTTCTATTTTGGCTTATTGTCTAACATTATCTAGTGGATTCAATGAATGTCTATTAAGAAAGCAAAAAAACAACCTAGGTTTCTCTAGCCTTTGCAAAACCTTTAGGAACTATTTGCATGCATCAGGGAGTACCACCCTCTAAAAGTGGAGAGTTCTTGACTTTATCAAGCAAGTTGATTAATACTTTTTGATTGGTCCCTAGGCACAATCGTTACTTTTAGTTCAAGTGGAAGGATTGGTCTGGATTTTTTTTTGTACTAGGGGAATTGACAACTGGCGTGGTTCACGTACTCACATTACAAGGGGTCAATTCTTGTCCGCTACCACTTTACCCTTGGGTGCACCCACACAACCTACAATAATGGGGCACGGGTAATTTGGGGTGGTTTGATTCGTGACTTCCTTTACAACAATTTCACTTCATTTTCCAGTCGAGCTACACCTCTGCGGGTGAGGGATTGGTCTAGTTAGTCAACTAGGTCTGCAAGATTTCATTTTGGTGAACGATTATACCAATATTATGGTTAGAGTTGTAGATGGTACATCAATGTGTCTTCATGAAGTCTTAGGGAAGGGTAACGATGATGCATATTGACATTGGTTCTTATGTGATTCAAGCTTGAGAGCGAAGGGGATCATGGCTCTAGATGCTAAACTATTTGTGTTCCAAACCACATTGTAGGGGAGGGTTCTACAGGGGTACGTGGAGTTTATAAAACTGATCCTTAGGGTGAATCTAAGAATTTGGATGAGGTGAAGGAGAGATTTTATAGTTGAGTTTTAGATGTCAAAAATAGAACAAAAGAGTTGTGTCGAGCTAAAAATATTATGCAAATCATTGGTGAGAGTGATTTGGATTATGATCAACACTTTCATGACCTAATAAATAGGATGTCATACCCTATCCACGAGACCCAACACAAGGGATTATTTATTTAGGGTCTTTTGCTTCTAACTTGAGTACCACTACTGCAACAGAAGTGGACCACACCACAAGAGGCCTTGGCCTAAGCCATGAAGATCGAGTCAATACATGGATATCTAGAAACAATGGAATGAGTGTTGTGGTTATTCCCTCTGACATGAGTACCACTGTTGCAACAAAAGTGGACCACAAAACAAGAGTCCTTAGCCCAAGCCACGAAGATTGAGTCAATGAATGGATATCTAGAAGCAATGAGAATGAGTGTTGTGGTTATGCCCTTGACTAGCAAAAGAGTAATAATTCAATCTCCTACTTAGAAATCCAACTAAATCACCAAAGTGGCAGCTTCATCTCAGAGATATTGAGTTTCAGAAATGGCATAATGAAAGAAATCAATACACTACAAGGAAACACCAATTAGAAGAGGCTTTCACAGAGCCACGTCTCCCTTATCCATTTTTAGTAGAGGTTTCTAGTAGAGGTAAACAACTGTATATTTTAGGGGATGTTTTTTGGTTGGTGTGCTTCAACCATATTGTCTCATCAGTGTGCTTCGTTAACACTCACCTTGATGCATAAGTCTACCACTAGGACTAAGGTAGGCTAGCATATTTTTAATAAATTTTAACACAATGTGTAGGAGAAAAAACCAAATATCCCATTACATGTGAATTAATATTGCTTGAGTGACAACGAGAATAAATTATTATTTGGATTGGGTTTTCATTGTCATTATTTTTCTCTTGAATTAAATTTATTGTTATTTCACTTCCAGATAAATAAATAGTAACCCTACAATTTCATTTTCATCGTTGTAGCATTTCCTGTTATTAAATGTAGAGGCATTGTGGGCATTTAAATTATTTGGAGCATGCCTGCAACAAAATTCCATTAGTTCTTTGGTAAACAAAATGCTTGTATGAATGTACATAGAAGGAAGTGCATAACATAAGCATACACCAAGGTAATAGTTGGATTATAATTTTGTTTTTGGATCCCATATTCAGTCAGTAGTGAAGCCATGGATTCCAACCAAGTCCATGTTTCCAACTTTCAAAAATGAAAGATAGATATTCCTAATACCCAAAAGTGGCTTTAAAACAATCAGTTCCAACATTGTTTGTCACCCCATATTTTTCCTACTAGCTAGACTACTGGTGTCTACTATATTGCCTCTATATTTGACAAAACCAGTCAAACTCTTGCTTATGTTATCTAAATAACGATTTCAGACTGCTTGGCCACATATTTCTTCTCAGATTTATATCTAAAGTTTTTGTATATGGTTATAGATGTCCAAGAAATAAATTGTCTGCCATGCATAGAGGTTACTAAGATGGTGTTGGAGCTCCCAAATTCTGGCCTTCCATCTCTACTAGGTCAATGAAATGTTGACCCATCCAAGTGAATGGTTGGCATGGACCTTTTCTAGAATGTATTGTTATATTCCTTGCATTTGTTGAAATGATCTCAATGGATTGGAATGTCGACAACATCACCTCATGGCTTGCTCGTTGGGTGCTTTCTCCTTCCTCATGATTATTAGTCTTGTTTTGTTGCACGAAAGCCTCCATATCAGACATCAAATTAAACATCAAACTCCAGTTTTTGCTATCATCCTTGATTTGTTGTTGGACAATCTGTCATAAAATAGTTATTTTCTCTCCCATGTTTTCCTAACGTTTTATGTTCTCTTTCACTACCCCAACAATTGTATCTCTCACCGTCCATTTTGGATCTACAGATGCCTTCAAAAAATTCCTCCTACTTTGAGTATGCTTTGGATATGAAGGGGAGAAGATGGAGTGGTCTACTGGGATTTTACTCCTTCCATAGTCCTTTCTTCAACTCCTAACCTCTTCAACTCCTATATGTTTTCTTTGATTGGTGAATAATGGCTCACATCAAAGGCATTTTTATGGGTTTGTACTCCCTTGTACTAATTGAATCAAGTGGTCCACTTTTTTATAGAGTCCTCTCTTGCTACAAAATTTCTTTGTTTCCACTTTCTTATTAAATTTAGCATCTTTTGGATCATGTCTATATTGTTTATGGAATATCTTCATAAATTTTCCTTGTTATCACCATTGTCCCATCACACTAGATAGAATGGACTGATACACAGTCAGTAACCATTATGGGAATTGAAGATGAGCATAAGTTTGAAGAGCCTCTGTAATAAGTGTAGGTGAGGCTATAAGTATAACAAATAATATATTAAGGGATACTAGGGTGTGACTATCCTTGATAAGGGGCGTCCTAGGGTCTTCCCTCCTGCCATAGTCCATTCTTCAACTCCTAACCTCCTCAACTCCTCTATGTTTTCGATTAGTGAATGATGGCTCACATCGAAGGCATTTCAATGGGTTTATACTCCCTTGTAGTAATTAAATCAAGTGGTCCACTTTTTTCTAGAGTCCTCTTTTGCTACAAAATTCCTTTGTTACCACTTTCATATTAAATTTAGTAGCTTTTGGATCATGTATGTATTGCTTATGAAATATCTTCAATTTTTTTCCTTGTTATCATCGTTGTTCCATCACACTAGATATAATGGATTGATACCCAGACAATAACTATTATGGGAATTGAAGATGAGCATAAGTTTGAAGATCCTTTGTAATAAGAGCAGGTGAAGCTAGAAGTATAAAAAATAAGATATTACTGGATCCTAGGCTGTGACTATCCTTGATAAGGAGGAAGTAGGAATAAGTATTGATAAATCAAACTAATGGACTTTTCAGCTTATGAGGATAGATATTGGGGCAATTACTAGTGAGAATCTCATACGGTGTTTTTTCTTGTTGTTTCCATTCATTTTTTTACTTTGGGTGGTTAAGCATCTAGTGATTTATATGCAAAATAAAGTATTGGTCCAAAATAGGGAGAGGCACAGCAGATATCCCCACTATAATGTTTGGTTTCTAGTCAGCTTATGTGTCCAACAGGTACTCTTGTCTTGCACTTATATAGAAGAATATGAACTTTATGATCCCTGTTAGTCCTAAAGTTTGTAACTAGACTACTAGGATACAGAGTTTAGGCACCTCAAGTTTAAGGATTGGTTTTACATTTATCGAATGATGGATTTGAATGATGAGGGATGATGAATGATGATGGTTTTCCAAAATTTAAAAGGCAAAAATGTACGTTTGAAAAAATCAAGTTTTTACTAAATAAGGATATGAATAAAGACTAATAGTCTATAGTGAGATCATCAAATATGAGGAGTGATATTTTAATGATATAAGATAGAAACTAACAGTTTATGATCATTTGCATCATGATAATAATTATGTTTAAAAATACTTTTTAAACACATTTACAAAAAAAAACATTCATTTGCATGTTCATGCATCCATAAAGAAAACATCAATATAGATAAAAAGTACACGCCAAGGTTCAAACAAAACCACATAACATTCAAGTGCATGAAAGGATAAAACCTAGCTCCCAATTTAAACAACATTGTATCTCAACATAAAATAGATCCTTATATTAGAAAAATATATATGTCTGCCATAAGCATTGTAACATTATCATGACCCTCATCAAAAATTCCTTGTTCTTTGTGTTCCTTTTACAATTTAGAGGCATAAGTTTTTTAAAACAAGCAGACCTCAAAGATCCACTATCCGAGGATCCAAAATGCTAAAAATAATTATAGGCTACAAGCTAGGAACTATTAAAAAAAAAAATTATTCCAAGATATCGATCAAAGCTTTTGACCGAAATGCAAAGTTTCCATCTGTAATATAAACAACTATCAAGAATAATATAAATTATATCATACGCGTCAAGATGCCTCTGCCAGCACAAAAACTCCATCCAAATCTTGCGCTTTCCTTTAAAGACAGGCACATTCCTTTTGCAACATACAAAGCTTATGTTGAAGCAGTTCCTTTTCCTTTATAAGTTCAACGTTCTCCTGGTGTACTATATTCCTTCTCTTAACAACTTCATCAGCTATTTGAATAGCTCTGAATAATTCATTTTTATCTCCTAGAGGTCTTGTCTCGGCATCTGATTGGCCTGAATTAATCTGTCATTAATTTAATTGACATTCTCCTTCTGTGATTTAAAGTGATTTAGTTCCTCTTTTTGCTTTTCTATTTTAATTTCTTCCTCTAAAAGACTCAGGTCTTCATTAAATTCTTTTGGAGTATTGTTCTCGAATGAGATTTCCTTTTCTTTGGATGATTCCCCAAATTCTAGTTCAACTATGCCTTTACCCTTGTCTTTTGAATTATGAAATGACATAACTAATTCTTCTTCAGAATTTTCATTTGCAAAAACACTTCTAGATGACTGATCATCTTTAATCAGATCTAGAATGTTCCTAAGACTCTGATCAATTTTTTCTAATACTTCTCCAAGTATGTTTTCCAATCATTTTCCTTTAGAATCATCTTCATCAGATGAGTCTTGGATGTTGATTGTTTCGTTCTTTTTAATATTGGGATTTAGAATGGCTTTTATATTCAGCCTAATATGATTTGGTGGTCGCGTTCTAGGCCTACTGTAAAGCTTGAGTAACTTTGATGAACATAAAAAGGAACGCATTCTCATAAGTCCTTTGTTCTTGCTTCTTTTCAATCTCATATTCCTACTTATCAAATACGACAACAGAGCTTTCACGCGGATTGCACTGAGCCCTAAATCTTTGTGTCGGTTCTTCATGATCAATTATTTCTTCAATGAACTTGTTAGGGGTTTGAATAGTCATTTCCTCTTGAACCAACACAAATTCAAACCCATTTTGTTTTTCTTTTTCAGGATGAAATTTCTGTTCATTACTTTCTTTCTCATTTGGGCCAGTAGATACCCTTGGAGTTTCCTTCACAACACGTGCCTGCTTTTTTTTAATGTGAGCGATTTACTCTTCATTACATCCAGAATCCTTCTATTCAGATTTAAATCCAAACCAAAAGAGGAAATGGGACCAAGATATTTTCTATTTATTAAGGTCTTCAATTACCAAAACCATTACTAACCCGTGGTGAAAGACACTGTGACTGGAAGCCTCGAGGTGATTTTGTAACCTAGTTTCCATTTTACCTAATCTTCTCAAGAAAAAGTAAGGTAGGCTCAATTTTTTAATACTTGCTATGTGGGCAAAAAATCATATATGATACAAGAAAACTGTGGAAAATCTCGCTTCATGGGTTACATATCTTTGTACTATCTCCAGGACATCGCGCCATTCCTCCAAAAGATAGGTTCTCTAGATTCCTGCACCCCAGTTAGGGTTTCTGTATTGAGGAAGAAGAAATTCATTATAGTTTGCATCAACTAGGTGTTTTTTGAACCACCTTTCTCCTTCTGGGGATACATTGATTTCCAAAACGAGTGTTTCCTATGTGGCCTGGAATTCGAAATCACTAAAATTTACCACTGACCCTTTAAAATTCAATGCAAAGTGTCTTGTTACCTCCACGTTGTGACCCTGAATCCTTTCGCACATAGAGAACCACCCTGCATATTTTAGTTTGTTGACTAACTATGGAAACTTACTAGTCCAATTCATATTTTCATTCTCGATTTGAAGCAATTTACCGCTAGGTCCATTCAGTTGCTTCTTCTTATCATGATTCATCCTTAGTTTGGGAAATGAAGGTTGAATGTTAACTCTTTTGAAGCTTTACTCGTACTTATGAAATACATCTATTGTTGAAGACACTAATCCTTTGAAAATGAGGAAGCCAATTTGAAACCAATCAGGACTGGAAAAGAGACAAGCCTCTAATGATTTTAACCAATGGAGTATTAAATTCTTCCTTACGAATACATAACTATAATAGTAATCAAAATGTTAGAGACAATTTCCAATTATCAGCTTCATAATAATTACAAGACATGTGCCTTGAAACAACTCAGATTATGATTTGACATTATGGAAGCACGCATATGTATTAAAGTAGTATCATGTGCTTCCAAAATGTTCTAAAACAGAATATGTCATATCAAGCTTCAAATCTAAACTCAAAATGCTTTTAGAATATAAGGAATATTTAAAACCTCAGACATAGGAGCTAGGCTAACACTAACATAAATTAAAATGCAAAGCGAATTCACTTTTAAAATGAAATTCAAACAACCAAAACAAAGTGAAATAAAAAGAAGTATAGAAAAGGTAGGGTGATCATAACAAGATATAAGAGAAAGGGGGTTGATAGATCTAGGACCAACAATCCCT
The DNA here is from genome assembly GCA_004151065.3 of Larix sibirica. Lineage (NCBI taxonomy): Eukaryota > Viridiplantae > Streptophyta > Pinopsida > Pinales > Pinaceae > Larix > Larix sibirica. The sequence goes on from NWUY0300025827.1 coordinate 41,376, forward strand.
TTGTACAAAAAAGCTCCCAACCTTCTGGACCGAAAGTAGTACTATCATTTTTAACCACACTCACATGACTGGCCTTAACATCAATTTCAAGATAGGAAGTAAGTGACCTACTTTGTATACCTATATCGTGGTATATGTTGATGAGAGTTACATAGTTTTCTGTTTCATTTTGTTGTTTAAGTACTCTAGAGAAGTTTTCTTCTTCCATATTTTGGATTTGTGCTGTGTGACTTATTAGATGTGTTTATCATGAGCTATGGTAATTAAAAATCTTTGGCAGCAATAGAATTGGTGCTAAATGACACTGATTGATTAAACATTATGAGAAACTACATGCCAACCTTGTCTTCTTTTGGTTAACTTTTGTTTTGGTTTATTGTGCAAAGCAACCAAGGTCTATTCAGTTGTCATGGTGGTTTCATAGAAATGTACTTACCTGCTCATAGAACAGTTTAAGAAGAAAATAAATCTACTTACCTCCTCATATATCCATCTACGAAGGGTATATGATACACCTTATTCAATGGAGTTACAATCTCATTAGTGTCCTCGTAATTGGATTGTTTGCAATTAACAAAATTAGATATTTGTATCAAACTTGTTATACTTATATATGTTAAAGGGAAATGATATTGTCATTGATGCCAATAATAGAACAATCCATTAGTGATATTCTAGAAGTGTCCAGCATGACCTTCTGCACTTCCAGGGATTTTAACATTACCGTTGCTTTGTTTTCCAAGGTTTCTGTGGTGGTTATTTTTTGAGTGATCGTCTTTCAGATTATCCACAGTGACCATTATCTTGTCGATGTTTTGAATCCAAAGCAGGATTCATCTCGACAAAGAGTCAAATGCAAGAGCTGAGGGTTTTATCACTAATTCTTATGCCGGCTATTATAATCATAAAGTTTTAAGAATGTTCATTAATATTTAGATTAGGATTTCAAAAAGATTGTAAAATTAATCATAGTTTAATTTTTTTTACCACTAATATATTATTCATTGAATTTAACTAATATTTATTAGGGTCATAATTAAGCTAAATAATTAATACTTTATTTTGAAGATAAAAAACATAATTTTTTTTCAACACAGTTTCTCTTAAGAACAACCTACTCTGTCCTACACACTTTCCACCAATCTGAAAGTACAATTAATCATTAAAAAAAAACCATAATCCTCCCGTTGAAGTATACCGTGAGCATTCCTCAGAACAATCACCTGACCAGTTGACCTTCATATAGACAAAAATGATTTCGAGATAAAGCAGTCCTCTTTTAAGCATTGCAAAAATACAAATACCCTCCTTTCGGAGATTACCGTCTTTATGCTAGAGCGAAACTTCAAAAACATGAATGTCTTCAAAATTTGACCTTAGGAGCATTCCACGTAACAAACTAATACTTTGTTATTATTATTATAATATGATATATAATATTATATTAATGAATAGCATTATTCTTTATTCAATCTTTTCACCACAAACCTTATTAAACTATGTGATAAACATACTTATTAAAATTATTATTTGTATTTTATAATATTATATTAATTAATCCCATCTCAAGCTCATATAGAATGTACCTCTTTCTTTTAGAGGAGGTGAATTATGCAGAATGTAACTTCTCTTTAGAGGAGGTGAATATCTTTGTACTATTTGATTCGATGAATAACAATAGTACATTTTTTTTCGGCTGAAAAAAAATATACACATTTTTATATACTCAAATTTATATATATACACATTCTTATTCAAATTCCAAATTTTTTAATACTGAATTCTGTGCTTACAAGTCATAGCAATATCAAAGTTAAATAGATGTCTTTTTTTTATTCTTTAAAATATTTTTTTAATGACATGCTTTATATATACACATTTTTATATACTCAAATTTATATATATACACATTCTTAGGCAAAAATTTATATATACACATTCTTATACAGTCAAATTTTCTCAATTACATGAAGTTATTTTCTAGAAAGTTATTTTTTACTGGCTTCCAACATTACTCATGAAGCTTGGATTAAGCAAATCCAAAAATTACAATTTAAGAAATATAACACTCTTTATTTCATTCTCTTGATTGAATTTCGATATACTTCTATGGAGTATAAATCAATGGTAAAATATTTAAATTATAAAAGTAATTTATTAAAGTTGAGAAAAAATAGGATTCTTTATATTGCTTTTAATATGAGCATGATCCCATTGCTTGACACTATGGAAGTGAACAATATTGTCTTTATTTGATGGCAATCATCGCAAGCCTTGCATAGCTGTTATAAAATTTAACTTGTTTTAGTTATAGTAATAATTCAAAACAACTAAGCTATGTGCTTCATTTTTTTGTTTTTTCAAAATGACATGGGAAGCTTCTTAACATACGACATAAAAATATTGATATGGTTTTATAAATATACTCTCCATCATGGTTGATATAAACCCATAGGATAATATCAATCACATTTAAAAAAGTGGTTGTTGCTACTAATACTAGTAATTAACATTTAAAAAGTTTAATAAAATAAGTTAATCAACACTAACCCTAAAATAAAGTTTTCAGACTTATTTGTAAACAAAACAACAGTATTGAGTATTGAGAAACCCTGCTCCACCCGGCCTTAGCATCTCAAAGCCAATACCGCTTGCAAGCATCCACCACCTTGGCCAGAACTTAAAGTAATGATTATTTCTCCTAAAGTGCCACCAAAATGTACCAAAAGAGGTACTGCAAAAAGCCTGAAAGCTCAAGTATTACAGAGCTTAGAAGCTCTGATTTTTCCTTCAGAGCCTGGGAAATCTAAGGTATATTATTTATCTCTAATCCTAATAGCTCGGTTACTGTAGTGCCCTATCTAGGCACTGGGTCTCTATTCCATGTTCTTGTAAATACCAAGATTTTCTCTTTATTGTTTTCCAAAAGAAAAGGATCCACCGTCTATGTTTCTGTTATCTAAATGTTTATATGTTTCTACAATTAAATAAACATAAACTTAAGACTTTT
>NWUY0300025837.1:0-13754 GCA_004151065.3 Larix sibirica
ATTTTAAAACTACCCAGATCACCAAAATTGTGATTTAAACACTCCAAATTGCGATTTTGGCAAGAATTACTCTGCGAAATTCCAACAATTCAAAGACATTTTGATTAGCCATTATATAGCTCCCTATGAAGGGTGCTACACCGTTTTCATGTGAAGTGTAATAATAATTGAATACAGCCCAAATCGTTGGCCCTTTTAGCCAACGCTGTCACATAAATCACATCATACACATAATACAACGTTTAATTTATTATATCGATTAGCTCATAGCTATAAAGTACAATTCTCTACGTAACATAGATGTAGATAGCTGTAGTATAATTCAACCTTCATTGAACATTCGCTATAGATTCAGCACTAGAGTCCACTAGTTCTAACTGAAATGTCTGCCGTAGGTGCTAACTGTAATGAAATGTCTGCCATAGGTTCATTATGGCAACTAATTTGTCTTATAATCAAATTATTCTCACGCAGCAAACATGTGATTGAATCTGTATTACAGAAACCGCAAACCATTAAACATACTAAAATCCTTGAACAATTCATAAATAAGCTTGAAAAACTGGGCCTAAGATGAACAGAATAACCAATAAAAATACAGTGGGCCGAACGAAAGAAGCGAGCGAATCGAGGGATTGCATAATTAGATACAGGGAATCATTGCAGGCCCCGAAAACCAGCCGTCCATTGTGAGCAAGCTGCGGCTGGCAATGGCAGCCAGCCGCTTTTTTTCCTCTCTAATTCAATCAAATCATACTTTCCTTCAGACAATTCGGATTGTCTGCGAGGGCGTGTCAAGCCACCCAAAGTCAAAAGGAACGCGCAGGTTTAAAAAAAAACTCCACGTAGATTTCATTCGCATGCTTCTTGTACATTCTTCGCCCTACCTGCTACGCCGACGTGCTCGCACGACGGCTCACGCGTGTTCTCGCAATCAATTCAGTATCCACTTTCTTGAACCGTACATCCATACCCAAATTCCAATAAAAACTAATTTCCCAGCAAGCAATTGCAGAATTTCGCCCATTAAGCACGATGGAAGATTACCAGCCATCTGCTCTGAGCCCTGGCAATGTTTCCACAACGTCTTCTCCGGTCCTAAATATGGCAGGATCCGATTATTTTTCTAAAGAGCTTTTGGATTATCGCGACGATGTTCCGCTGGAGGCCTCTCCTTCCTCGGAATTATCTGCTGCGCCCTATAAAACGAGGCCGAATTCAATTATTGACAATAGTGGAGCCACAATTATGCCCTCCACTACCGACGCTGATCGAATTTGTACTAAAACTGGCAGAGGTTTTAATCGACATGGGAAGCAGATTAAGGATGGGCAGGAATTCATCAGAAAAAGCTCGAAGAGACAGCGAGTTCCAGTCTTGGGAGATTCCGGACGGGATGATCATATTTTGAGAGAGCGTCAGCGCAGGGATGATATGAGCGACAAGTTTATTAAGCTAGAAAAACTTTTGCCATGGCAGACCAAGGTCAGTTATCTTTGTTATTCTTGGAGATCACTTATATAGATACTTCACAAATTAAGTATCACTTATTTGGTTTTTTTTTCTATACATAAACTGGTTGTAATAAATTATGTGAGTGAAGAGGAGTTGGGTTAAACGAATTTGAAACTTGATGTTTAGATCTTTATTTTGGGATCATCATTAGGAGACAGTTGAAGCTTGTAAGGATAAAGATGCTGGTGAATATCTCAGAAACATCTTTATCCTTACAGGCTTCAACTCCCACAGTAAAGATCAAAATATGGAAAACTCCTCTTCACTCATAATTGTTCATAATTGTTCCTGCTTAATGACTATTTCAAATAGAAAATTATGTATTAAGATATAAATCTTATCTTCCTCTTGCCACGCTATAATGAAATCCAATCCCCATTGTAAACATGAAGCGTGACAGAACAGCCATCGTGGACGACGCAATCAAATTCGTGAGCGAGATGCAGAACACTCTGAAGAGACTCGAGAAGAAAATGCAAGACCGAGACTGCACTTCAGCGTCCATGGATCTTATTGAAGTCGACCACAATTCTGTTCAGTCCCTGCAAAGTCCCTCGTTGAATATACACAGATCGGATAATCAACCTGCACAAATTACGTCCCCAGATATTCATGTACACACCGATATACACACAGGCGAGATAATAATCGAAATCACCTGCAGCTTAAGGCCCAGATTCATGACGAATCTGATGATTGCCATGGAAGAACTCCAACTTGACGTTTTTCAATGCAATTACTCAAAGACGATGCCTCACATACTGTGCATACTTGTTGCCAAGGTATACATTATACAATATTCGTATACTATTGAGTTATTTTTTTGGTTGACATTGATTTGAATTATTTGCCTGAATTCTGCTTCTTGTGACTCAAAAATTGCAGCAAAGGCCATTGTCTCTGCAACAGCCTTTGGACGAGATCGTTACCGTCCTGCAATGTACTTTGTCATGATTTATTTCTTATGTAAAACCCATCCTTGGCTTTCAGATTGGTTACTGGTGTTTGAGGTTGAGAATCTGAGAGAATCAAGGCCAGGATTAACCTGAAATTTACAGTTTACTAACACTGAGTTTAAACAAAGGTAGGATGTACAATAAAAGTCTCCTATATATTTGAATCAAAACGCCAATTGTATGAAGCATTAATCAACAAATCCATACTAATGAACATTTGGTGTAGATGATTAACATATGTACAGTTGTTTTAGATAGATCCATATATTGCAGTGGAATATTTAAGCAGAATTACTTGGAGCTTCCATTATCATCTAAACTATTTTGCAGAGATTATACACGGGGGTAACTGGGGATTCAACACACGACCAGGTATTTAGATTCAAAGTGGGTGGGGTGTTAAGAAACGACCAGGTATTTAGATTCAAAGTGGGTGGGGTGTTAAGAAAATAATCGTCGAGTGTTAATACAACAATGGCCAAGTATGGAGACTAAATGAAAACTATATAGTAAAATTTAACTCATTCACTAAATAACAAGGTTTACAATTTTGAGGCAAATTTTTACTATGTTAATGTGTTATAATGTTTTGCTCCAAACCTGAAACTATAAACAAGAACTTTGAAATAGGGTTTTGAGGCAAATTTTTACTATGTTAATGTGTTATAATGTTTAGCTCCAAACCTAAAATTATAAACAAGAACTTTGAAATAGGGTTTTGCCTACAATATGAAGCGTCCAATTTGTCAATTTTTTTGAAATCAAGGTTTTTTTTAACTATTTTGCAAAAACATGGGCTTTGGGAAACTAGTAAACTTACATTTTCTAAAATAAACTTTTTATGAAAATGATTTTGCTTACACATTTGCTCATGGAGTTCACACACATCCTCCATTACTTCTACATGATTATATATATAGTCAAACATATTTTTCTTTCATCTACCTCTCTTATAGACCTAACCCCCTTTCTACATGATTTTGTTTTAAAAAATGTTGAGTATGTGAAGTTTGTATCACCACTACAAAGGTGTGCAAATATAATTTTGAAGTTACCTTGTTATTGTTTTGATTAATTGTTGTATATATGTTAAGACTCAACAATAGCACATTCAAATAATTTAATGGGTTTCATATATAATTGTAGTTGATCTATATTATGGAGTTTGGAATTTGTTCTGATATACTTCTAATGTAGCAATCCCACTAATACTTCGAAAATGAAATGATCCCGAATCGCATCAAATGTTAAAGAAAGATAACTAATTTCATAATATATAGCCAATGTATGCATTAAAGAAGCAATTCTCTTTCTTAATTTGTCCAAGTCTCTTACCCCTACTAAAGTAAACTTATAAGAACTTGTCAAGAAAATATTTAATAGTACAATGTCCAACAATTCTCTCAACTCCCAACACCATGGACATATTCAACTTTTATTCACACACATTCATCCACATTACACAACCCACAAAGGATGCAAGTGGGCAAGTAGAATGCATACATCCTACAACCAAGGGAAGGCTATCCTTACCTTCCCAAGTAGAGTTCAAGGCTTTTAAGTCTCTTAGTACTTACCTTGTCATTTTTCCTTACCTACCTAAGTCGTATGAACTTACCTAAGACATGAGGGGATAACTAATCCTTTGTAGAAATCATGTAAGAACATGACCAATTCTATAAGTCCATCTATAACCTTAATTGAAAATAATTTTACTTATAGTTCATTGCAAGGGTTGACCCAAATTTTATGAACTTTTAGGACTTTCCCATTCCTCCCCTCAAAGGATCTAAATATCGGCTAGTTTCTTAATAATGATTCTTTGCATGCCAAGATTTTCTTCCTAACTTATTAATTATACTTTTTGAGAGTAATTGTTGAAGTAGCCGTGATCCACAAAGATATGTACATAGTGTTTGATAAATTCATCAACCTTAAGTAGAACCGAAAACAAGTAATGATAATTAAATGATGAAGAATTTCCAAATAAATTAGTCATATTAATTCAATAAATCACAAATTAGAAAAGCTTGCACAAGCACTGCTATTAATAAGCAAGCAGTGTACACTAATAATAACTAATGATGCATATTGCACAGTTGACCATTCCAACACATAAACCATATTTTCTACTTGTATATGGAATATTAATAATTGATTAATGGAAAAACACAACAACATGCATGCCAAACCCGTTTACATAAAAATATTTACATTTGTACCATGGTATTTGTATCTTCTATGATTCCAACCATGCCAAATACAACCATTGACACAAATAAAGCTTAACTTACACAATAGAGGCATAATTATGCACTCTATGTTACAAAAATATTACTCCAACCATAAAATCGACATATAATTATTTACCAAATATTTTAGAATTGAGAAAATGGCAAATTTTAGGCTTGCATTTCCTCAATAAAATAGATCTTCATTTAAATCACATGTTTCTCTTTTATAATAATAGCTCTACAAGTTTTAATCATAAACATATAAATAAAAAAGATCAAATAACTTATTTGTTAGAGTTTTATGTGGGGAGATGCTAGGGTCCTACCCTAACTCACCTTACTTTAGAATACATAGGAGTTATTCAAATAATGTATGCAATCATTTTTTTGAATAAGGCGAGGCAAGTGAACATTGTTTCTTGAATTGATTTTCATAATACAAGAGTTAATTTTGCCTCATCTTTATGATCGCTTTTCTTAGATGAAGTAAATCTACATTATGATTTATGTATTTCACATAATTTATTTCTATTTCTATTATGAATGGTTCTAAGTTTCAGGATGGAGAACACCACAAGTTGTAACCTTTATTGGTACTGGAGAACACCACAAGTTGTAACCTTTATTGGTACCCCTTCAAGTAGTACCACATCAAACAACACATATATACATAATCTCATTCCACATACCGTTGAGTAAAATGGAAACTACCTAGAAAAATTGACAATATGATCAACCATATTATTGTTATAGTGGCATTGCGCACAAGACTTAAGAATATTACTCTCTCGTATTTGGGTAGTCGGGTTGTATGACTAATGGTATGGTTGGTGTTAGGTTAGTCTTGATTAGTTAAAAAATCAAATTTGGGCATGTGATGAAGTCTACTTAAAGGATTGAGTAACTCCATTGTGAAGTGACTAAGAGCAGCCAATGATGGTCGGAATGGCCATATCTTGCTCATAATAGTCAAGTGTAATAGATTTATTATTGTTGGTTTTCTCGATTTGGGTTTTTGGGTTTCTAGGGTAAATATTCTTCTTCATTGTGTGTGTGCTTGCTTCTTATATGTATTATGTCTTTTTTCATTTCCTAACAAAAGTGGATAGGCCTGGAATTTATGGAATGAGTGGTCTAATGCCCACAAAAATCTCTAGATCATTGGATTATATGATGAAGTAGTAAAGGTATATTTTTTGCTTGGATACATGGATCTACAAAGAAATGAGTGGATTTGCTATTGGATTTATAGATCCATAGTTTGAATGATAGGATTGTTGTGATTTGTCAAATCTAGTTAGTGATTCAATAAGTGCAGCAAAGCCAAAGGTAGAGGTATAATCCCTTCAGGACGAGCTCCATAGTAAGCAATATGACATGAAGCAATGGTGATGCACTGGCCATGCATTGCTTAGGTGTTGCCTCTACTAAAAGCACCATTTGCAGTAGCTTGTGTGTCATAGTAGGATAGACAAACATTAATGTCATGGTCAAGAAGAGAGGCAAGAATCCCCAGCCTAGTTACACGAGGGCCATGAGGGTTCTGAGAGTGCTAAGAATTTGAAGTTGCCTAGGAAGAACACAATGCTGAAGGATGGGTTTTGATTTAGTGTAGACTCATAGAAGTGATAGTAGATGTGAGAGTTTGCATTTGGCACATTGTCAAAATAACAAAGTTTCCATGCTAAACCTAGACTGAGACTACCCACAACAGACTTCATCTACTCTATTGACCTTAGAGAACCCGACCATGACAAAACTGAGGCCTGTATACAAAATATTAAAGGCCATAACAAACTCGAACATAAAACAGATTTCAACCAGACCAACATATAAATGCCATATTTTACGGAACCTGGTTATATTCCTCTATTGGACGGACCATGAATTCTTGCTTGGCTTGAGTGTAATTCTGTGGCACATACCGAGAATTGGCTTCATGAAGAGGGCTGGAGCGGAGTAAGCCTGCAGATTCAGGAAGATCACCCAACTCCAAATTCCCTACATGATATTGCAGCATGGCCAAATGAGCTTCCATCGTTTTAACTTTATCCTCTAGCTGTGCGTATTTAATCTTCTCCCGTTCTATCTCTTCCTCTAATTCCGAGATCTTTTGACAAGTCTCCTCGCTTTCTTGCTCCCGAAGCTCCTTTTTCTGATCCAACCGTCTCTCCAGGTTGTCGAGGTCCCATCCAATTTCTCTTGCAACTCTTCTCAATTCACTATTAGTGTACCTATTCTCTTCTTCCAGGTTGTCTAGGTCCCATCCAATTCCTCTTGCAACTCTTCTCAATTCACTATTAGTGTACCTATTCTCTTCTTCCAAATGTCAATCCTGGGTACATATACATGACCCTCTGCGATGTCTATCCTCTCGCCTTGGCATGATTCTATGATTTGCTGGGGTTTTCGCCACCTTCCACTCAAGCTTCCCCCAACGATCCCAGGCATAAGAACAAAGAAGACGATGGAGACGGGCATCCATGCTCCATGTTTTTAGCTGCATTACACCATAAATTAACATGATTTCCTCCTACGTGGGGAAGTACCATTGATCTTCCTCCTTAATCCTCAATTGTGCGAACATTCTGATGTACAGATTGAATGTGCCCAGCTCCTCCATGCGACTAGTTAAGCCCCTTAAATTTTCGTCCTGATGCATGCTTCTCCCTTTCCTCATCGCGACGTCTGTGCTCCAGTCGATCACATGCGTCCCTGTAATAATTTATATCATCCCATGGGATTGGGTCTCATCGGATTTTCCCATTGTTCAAATGAAGTTGCTGCTCCGGTAGCCTAACTGCTTTCTTGGTTTCCCTGTCAGCAACAAAGTTTAGATCACGTAGTATGTGCCACCACCGGATTTGATCTATGTGCTGCAATTCTTGTTTGATTCTTTCCAACTGCCTTTGAATATTCATGGATTTAGGTTGGGAATTAAGAATGAAGTGTCTAATAATCAAGCTGGAGTCATCGACGATTGATAGGGAATATATTTTTGCTTGTCATGCTTTTTTACATCCTTGCAAAAGGTGTGTAGGCTTCTGCTTGATTGTTGGTCATTTTTCGCAAAACCCTAGGTAAATTCTAGCATTATTTTCCCTCTGGGTCATAAAGCACCCTCCTTGCGCATGCCTGTCTCCACCGGGTTGCCTTTCGGGGCTCCATTAAAGTGTAGTGCATGAAGCTCTCGATCTATTCTCCATCTTTCCAATTCTTCGTTCTGCATTCTAAGTTTCCAAATGGAGTTGTGTCTTGTCTGCTTTAGGGGGGGGCAAGAGAAGAAGCAGCTCCATCTAACCATGTATTTTCATCAGGATATATATTAGAGTCTATTTGTTTTGAGGAGAGCTCATGGCATTCCTTCATGAGATTCCTGATTTGAGATGGTGTTTGATGTAGAAAGCTTGAGAAGTTTTGGAAAATGAGCTTATTTTGAGCTAGCCACACTTTCCAGATAGAAAATTTTGGAAGAGTAAACTAGGATTGGCAAAGGAAAGGATTTCCCCTGAAACGCTTGTTTACTACTAACAACCATTTTTTGAAAAAACCTTTAATAGATAGGGGGCTGCTACTCACCTTGCCAAACAATCCCATAACTAGGCTCTAGACTTCTTTTGTATAGAGGCATTGAAGAAATATATGCTCCATGGTTTCCTCTGCTTCATTGCACAACGTGCGTTTGGATAGCTCTTGAAAGCCTCTCTTTTTCAAATTTTCTCGTGTGCTACTATCCAACAAAAGAAATTTACCTTGGGGGGACCCATTGTGTCCCGTATTTTGCTCCACATTTTGGATGTGCTTGGCTGCTCCTACTGCAAGAGCGCTATATCCTTGGGAGTCTTAATATTTCCTTTGAGTGCCCCATCCTTTTTGATCCTTTTGGTTCTTATTGATAGGAGCTGCCCCTGCCAAGAGGGATTTGAGGCACTTGAATCTATCTTACATAGGTGTAGGAATGTCAGGATTTTTCCATCCTGACCAGAAACATGTTCCCCTTTCCCATATGCACAAGTCACTCAACTTTTTAATTTCCTTAGAATCTAATCATTCTTTGAGCTCCTCCAAGTCCTGGTAGGATGTGAGGGGGGGACGATTTAGGAATCTATCTTCCCATATTTTAACGTTCCTCCCACTTCCTGGGATCCAATACAATTCCTTAGAGAAGACGGAACCAAGATTTCTTACACAACTTCCATATGTGCGTGCATTTAGACTCTAATGGAGGTTTGTACAAACATCGAAGGTCTCTGCTCCTCAAGTATTTTTTTCTTAATGCCCATTGTACCCATCCTGAATTGTTGTTTACCAGAATCCAGATAATTTTTGCTCTCATTGCAAGACTAGTCAGAGACAAATGTCTTATATTCAAGCTTCTAGCGTTGATGGGATTTTTTTTATTTTTTTTCCAATTGATCAAATGATATTTCTCGTCGTTGTTTTTTCCTCCCCTCCAGGGACATTTCCTCATTATCTTGGAGAGGTTCTCCAGGACCCATTTCTAAGCAAGAGAGATTGCATATTGAAAGAGCGGATAGGAAGAAATAACTAATTTGATTAAAATGGTTTTCCCCACATGATTTAGCCAAATCATACCCCAATTGAGTAGCTTGTTCTTGAATTTATCAATGATTGATTTCCGAACATTCTTAGAATGGGAGGAAAACAAAATAGGGTGCCCCAAATATTTGAATTCCTACCAGGAAGAAGAGACTTGGATACTCAATTTTCTAGAGATAGTGAGAGCAACCTGATTAGAAACATTCTAGGTGTAGATTCTACTTTTTACCTTATTTATTTCTCGTGTTGATATTCTGAAGAAGGAAGACAACGCAACTTTAAACCTTTGACCCATAGTCGTGGAGGCTTCTCCCATCAACAATGTATCATCTGCAAATTGGGCATGATTGATATCCTTTACCCATGGGGAAATGTTGATGCCTAGAATGTTTCCTAATCTTCTTTCCGCTTCCAATTTCCTGCATAAAAAATCAACAACTATGATAAAAATGAATGGGGCGAGAGGACAACCTTGTCTTAGCCGCCAATTGAGCTGGAAGAACTTTGTTGGCTGACCATTGAATAAAGGATCTATCCAAGGGAAGGCTATACAAGATTTATCCCTGGAAATGAGTTGATGATCAAATCCAAAATTTTCCATTGCCTTGAAGAGGAAATCATGATCAACTCTGTCAAACGAATTTTCCATGTCTAACTTAATGAACACACTTTTCTCTTTTCTCATTCTACTCAAGTGAATTGCTTCTTGGACTGGGATGACATTGTCTATTAGTTTCCTCTTCTCTATGAATCCCCTTTGATTTTCAGAGATGGGGTGAGGCATGATTTTCAGAGATGAGGTGAGGCATGATTTTCTTCAATCTGTTAGCCAGGATCTTAGTGATAATTTTTTAAGAGACATTGCAGAGAGATATTGGTTTGAACTAAGAGAAAGAGGAGGGGGAGGATTCCTTTGGAATGAGGGATAAAAAGGAAGAATTTGTCCTGCCTCCAAACTTAGGCATGAGTTGGGAACTCCTAACCATTATGAAAAGATCATATTTGATGATTATCCAACAAGTCTTACACAAGTGTATGGAGAAACCATTCAGGCCCGGGGATTTACAATCCAACTCAGAATCCCGAATCAGTTGCTCAATTTTTTTTAAAATATTTTTCTTAATAGATCTGTATTATCTTTTGAGGTGACTTGCTTTGGAATATGAGAGAGAACTTATTCACCTTATATGGGAGGAGCTTGATCTACCTTCATATATATATATATATATTCAAGTGATTATGTTCTTCTTCTTTAATATTTTTGAAGTCATTTATTCTTCCTTCACCTTTTGAGATAGCTTCCACATTGTTTTTTTGTTTTATAGCTGGATTTTGTTTGTGGAAGAAATTTGTGTTTCTATCTCCTCTCTTTAGCCATAGACTCTTGGATTTGAGCATCCAATATTATTCTTCCTCTTTGAAGGATTTGTTGAGATATTCCTGGAGATTTTTTTATTTAGTTGATTCTTCCTTGGAGATAGGGATATCCTCCATATTCCCTTATTGTTTAGAGAGCAAATGTTTCTTTTGAATTTGATCTTGGGTGGGGAAAGGATAATTGATTTTGTACCATTATTTTAGATCATGTTTAATCCAGCTTAGATTTTATTCCTAGACATAAAACAGAGAACCGTATATTGGTAGATCCCATGTTGCTTGCACTATCTTTTGGAATGCAGGCCTAGAGATCTAGAGATGACTGAATTTGAACGGAATAGGGCCCATGTTATGATCCTTATAAATCAAGAGAGAAATAGGCTTGTGATCTGATGCCCCCCCAAAAAAATATGTGAGGAGAGAGACAACCCCAAGAGGAGAATGGAAGAGTGGACAAAGAAATATTTCCAACCGAGCCACAATGTGGCCAGGGCCAACCCTTTTATTTGACCACGTATATTTTCATTGTTTAGGTTTTGGATCTATTAATTGCCAATCCTTCATAATATCTTCTACATGTTCTCGAAAGGGATCGTGGAATATGAAATTTCATCTCTTTGCATCTCTTCTCATCCCTTGAGAGTGTTAGATTTATATCGTTGGCTAAAATAATATTTTGTCTCTACGTCCTTTCGAGGAGAGACCTAATGGATTTCCAACATGTTTTTTTTAGTAAGTAACTGGGGTATAAACATTTAGAATAATTGCAAGAATTCTTGATTTGTTATGAATGATATTGGAAAGAAGCCAAGATTGATTGGCCTCTGAAGATACCATAGAGAATTTTGAGTCATCCCATACATATAAGATTCCCTCGGAGGCACCTCTTCAGCTGACCAAAAATCCAAAGCTTGTTTTTCATATTTTTTCCCCTACTTCTAGACAAGTCCTTTCCTTGAGATTGGTATCCTAGATTAGGAATATGTCTAGCTTATCTATTTTAAGAATATTTCACATTGCTTCCAGCTTACTCTAACTTCCCATCCCTTTATAGTTCCAAGAGACTATCTTCATTATTTAACTTTGGTATGTGTAGAATGGCCCCTTGTAGGCCCATCTATTATTCTTGATTTTCCTCCTCCTCTTCCTTGTCCAGTTATACCCATTTCTTTTTCTATGTTGAGCTATTTCCCAAGTACTTTTTCTTTCTCTGTGTGTTCTTCCCTTGCCTCCCTGTTCATATGTATTTCTTTTCTTGTTCTTCTTTCTAGGGAAGGATTATCTTCTTCCTGAGATCCTTAAGACAAATTTTCTTCATCAAGTACTACTTCTTGGGAATCTTGTAGCTCCCCTTCCTCTAACATCGGTTGAGTTTGTTCCTGATTCTCAATCTATTCTTCCATGTCTCCTGATTCTCCCTATGCATCCATATTTCCTTTTGATGTAGAAGGATATATATTCTCCCCATCTAGGGATGAAAAGGGGCTTGTGGACTGCAGAGGCTGAATGTGTTTGAGGGGGGGGACTTCAAGAGGGGATTTTTTGGAGGACAAGTTCCTACCTTTTGTCTATGGGTTTCCTCCTTGTTTAACCTAAATCCATCCCTCCTCTAGGACTATTTTAGTATATTCCTTCTAAGCTTGTTTACAATATTTGGTGAAATGACCATATTCATGATAGAAACGACATTTAAAGAGAAATTGTTCATAGTCTAGTTGTTGGATGTGGGACCAATTGTAAACTATTTACTTGATTTATTCTAGTAAACCAGATTCTAGATCAACCTCCACACAGATTCGGCTACACGAGAATTGGTCTTTTGGTTCAACACAATCTATGTATTTTCCAAGCGAGTTACCAACAACTTTCATGGATTCATCATTCCAACAATGAGTAGGGAGATGGGGCAGTTTTACCCATATTGGGATAACCGAGGGGATGCCAAGGGAAGGATTGAAATCAGGATACCATTTGTTCAGATATAGTCCTCTTGGCCCCATGAAGTATGGACCATTTATTAAAACAAGATCTCTATCTAAAAACCCCTTACCTATAGAGTAACACAAGATTCTTGCTAAGAGGAGGGGCACATAGTTATTTTGGATCCATATGTTCATGGATTTTAGGGAGGGCCAAATCCCTATGAATTGACCCACCAAATCTTGTTCTGCCATAGCAAGGGAAACTCTTCTGGGAGCTGTCAGGGGAAGAGCTACTTCTAGAATTTTGTCCAGGCGTTTGAAAAAATGTGAACTTGATTTGCCAGGTGTCCTTTTCCCAAAATTTTCCATGAGTGCTTTGAAATATTCAACTTCTTGGGGGGAGGGAATCCCCCACTTGATGCCATAATTTCTTAAGGTCACCTCTACCCAAGCTGACATCCCTAGCCGCAAGCAGAACAAACTCTAGCCGCAAACAAATGGAACCCTAGCCATACAGAACTCTAGATCCTCATTTCATTTTCTTATAATTGAGGAGCACAAAAGACAAATTTTCCTCCTTGATCATTGTGGGGATGGGGTATATTCACAAATGAGGAAGAATATAATAAATCTTGAATAATTTCTAATTGAATAGAACCAAGGACAAACTTCAACATTCATTTGCTTATAATATAAGAGAAAAAAAGAAAAAAATTCCTCNGGTCATATATTGGCAGCTATATTTGGTCTCGTGTAGTGAAAACCTGCATACATTCAAATGACTAGCTATATTTGGTTTCGTGTAGTGAAAACCTGCATACATTCACGGGACCACTTTGCTAGCAAAGTAGTATGTTCGGTTTTACCAAAGTTCTCATCACCTTAAGTTATACAGGTATTAACGACGTAACATCTTTTATAGCTATCAGGAACCTTTTAAACACTTGCTGGACCACCTACGGCCCCATGGAGACACAGATGCGACCACATCGCTGAAGAATGATGTTTTGCAGACCTCTGCTACATATTTCTTCCACCCCGTACAAACCCTTTGCTCTCGGACCTTGCTTTCGACGGGGCAAAAGTTCACCTCTGCTGTCGAGCTGTGGAACAGGACCTGATTCTGTCATTGCCTCGCTCAAACTACTCAGGTGCTACTACTTCACCATTTGATCATCCTTTGCTGGGAC
>NWUY0300025854.1:0-11818 GCA_004151065.3 Larix sibirica
AAAAATGTTATCCCATGGAATTTGGGCAAATCAATTTAGAAAAAAATGGAAATTGGTGAATAGTTTTTTGGAAACAAAGGTTTAAATTAGCCAATGGACTAGATATCGCCCCTAAAACTTTCATTGATCAACATATAAATATAAAATGAATAAAATAATACTTACATGTGTTTTCAACCTATATTTTAGGTGATTTTGCTATAGATAGTTTAAGCATGTACAAAGAAACTTAACTTGGAGGGGTTAGCTTGATCAATTAGTGTCATGTTGTTGGGTATTTAATTAATTTTATGCCAATAGTTATCTTGATAAGGCACACTAATTTACCTTGACGGGTTTATCATAAATACCGTCCATAAATATATAAAAGCATGTCTTGTGTTTGACATGAATGTTTCCTTGAATGAAAAAGACACACAACCCACATTGAAATGCTTTACTATGGATTGGGGGCCTCTCAATGAATTTCATATGCAAAAAAAGTTAGAGGAGTGAATATGAGGAAGATCATAGCAGTATAGAGAGATAGTAGAGTTATACTACTAATTGTAGGAGATATTGTTTTCTCCTCATGAGGTGAATGAATTTTTGGGTTAAAATTATGTTATTTAATTTCTCCAGCGGTTTAATGTCAACCAGGGGGTTGTAGGCTTTTGAGGTGCAAGCACTGTTTGTGCAGGACTAAATCTAAGTAGTTCTTTCTAATTAAATCTACAATCTATGAATTAAATTAAAATCCAAATCTACAAATTTTAAGAGTTCTTGAAACTAACGATCCTTTTTAGATTCCTTAATATGAACTTCATTCTCAGGAGTATTTATCAACAACACTGCAGTGGATTGAATTCACTTATTGACACAATAATCCTAAAGATACAAATGGGATTCTATTGGATTTAATTAATTTCTAATAGCTCTTAAAGTTTCCAAACCATACCAAAGTAATGAACTTGTAATCTAACATTTGAAAAGACAACTTGAAAAGAAGTTTCAAAGAAAAATAAAACCTATTCTCAAATCAAACTTGCATGAAGAAACTGTTATTACAGAATCTATGTTGATCTTAGGTAGAATCATCGGTGAAAATCATTCACTGTGCCTTAAAGGTCACTGCTTCCACAATACTCAGTTTACAAATAGATTCTAATAAACATTACTCTCTACAAGTTTATTGAGACAATGATTAACCACACGCACACACAACTTTTGGAATTCGACTTCACACTACAATAGATCAAAAGCATCAGTACTAGAGGTAAATGCATAAATCAAATATTTTCAAAGAAACAATGACTAATACTAAAATAAATAAACAATAAACTACCTAAAGAAAATTTAGAAATTGAAGAAATAAATACAGAAACATAAATGGAGATAAAGGAGCAGGGCATACTAAAGAGAGGGGGCCCTTCCTCCTCTAGCATACACTTCTTGAAGTCTACAACATTCTTAGGAACAAATTTTACATCCAAAGAATCTTTATTTCAGCATCAAAGAGAAAGTACATAAGGTATTACAAACTTTGATTAGATCTATCTCTCTTCCTCTGCTTCTATTCATCTATATAGAGGTGCTTATACATCATAACTGAATTATACATGTTCATATCGGATCCCCAAATAGAGGATTCAAAAATCACAATTTTAGACAAAATCCCAAAATTTGTGTTTTTGTGTAAATTGGGATGATTGGCTTTAAAGTGCCCCTCATATCTCTCAAATCGTAGCATATTTTATGAAACTGTTTGATACTTACACAATTTGTTGGTTTTTGAGATAAACCCAGGTTTCAGAATCCTTAGATTCGCCTCCATCTGCACAAATCAAGGTGCAATATGGATGTATGGAAAAACTGCTGCAAAAAATATGGGTTTGACTAGAACTTTGAAAAAGACTTGGAGCTTCGCACGTGTGAGTTGGGTGCGATCCAATGAGCTGGGTGCGATCCAATGAACATAAAACTATGCTAGAGACATTTTACCAAATCAAAGTTGCGGATTTTCATTTGGAACCCTGCAACTATTTTGAACTACTCCAACTACAAGTTTTTGAAAACTTGTAAACATTGAGCAAAACTTGTAATCACTAGGAAAAACTTGTAAACACCGGGAAAAAATTGTGATTACCTGTTTTTCATAAAATACTGAGTACAATCATCTTTAATTTATTAAAAATGAAGGAAAACAACCATGGACTAACCATTGAAGTATAAAAGGGCATACAAATGACAATGTATGAGATATTATGACAAATGGAGTGATAAGGGAATGGAAAATGAAGTGATAATGATAAAATGGATATCTACAAGTGATGATGAAAGTGACATGATGGTGACAAATTGGTGGCCAACACGAATAACTCAAAAGGTAGTAGTTTTCTTAGTTATATAAAAAATGTGAAATGGAATGAAAGTGCTACTATGGTCTTATCAAAATATGTTTATTTTCAAAGTTTAAAACTTGGATAAGACTAGTAAACACAAAAAGGTCGTTCAATATGTGCACTTGTATCATTTTTAAATGAAAATAAAAGAGCAGATGTTGAATCATGTGAAAAACACTATATGATTTAGTTAGCTCACTAAAATATGTTTATGTTGTCAAACATTATGAAGAAAATTTTAAAACATAGATAGGAGTAGAAAACACAAGATGTGCCTCGATCTATATACCTTTATTGTTTTTATAAGAAGAGTAAAAAATTAGATAATATTAACAAGATGTGCCTCAATCTATATACTTTTATTATTTTTATAAGAAGAGTAAAAAATTAGATAATATTGTACCATTGTGTAGTATAAATTTAGTTATTGAACCGTGGTGGAAACACACTATAGGTTTTAATTATGTAAGGGGAAGATAGTTGTGCAAGTGGGTCCTTACCATTGACAATCAAGGGATTTTTGAGAAAAAATTATCATCCTAAATGAGAATCATAGGTCTCAAAATAAGAGAATTAAGGGTCTTTTATTGTAGTTCACTATGCCATATATTTTTTTAATCCTAAGAATGATAAAATGACGAGAAAATAAAAAATTAGGTTAATTACATTTTTCAATGGACATTTAAGGTGCTTTAATATGGATTTGGATAGGGTATGAGTGTTTAAAGACATACAAACCATGTTGTAGGCCTTTGAAAGGTATTTTGGCTTGTAGGAATGTTGGTTGTGTTGAGAGACATGTTGGTTAAGCATTGTCAATGAACATCATAATAATAGTGTTAAATATATTTGTAGGGAGGGTTAGTAAAGTTATAATTGTAGTTTTATAATCTATTGAGTCCACATTATAAATGAAATAGATAACTGAAACAATAATAGTTTTGCAATTAGAACTAGAAAATTTCTAACATCCCTTTAGATCACTTGATGCCTCATGTTTCTATTTTGGAATAGAGTCTATCTTAGCCTAAATTTTTATTGTTGGAGGAGCCTAGTCAACTGGCCGAGTAGGTCCTCCGCTGACTATGATTGGTCCAAAGCCGTCTGTTGGTTAGCCGACTAACCAGGAACTTGTAATTGAATAACTGTTTATAATCAATATAAATAGGTTGTAGATCCGACAACATAATATATCTCTGCATCGATATTGTACTCTATTTTGGTCGTTTTAATACAAGAGCTTGTTGTTGCTATCCTACTTAATCTCTTATGTATGATTATATAATGGTGTGTGTATGTGACTCTTCCTTCATGTTGATATATTGTACTATTGGTAATTGATGCAATTCCCTAGACTAAAACATTGCTTTAGTTGCTTGTAGTACACAATTGTGAAAAAATGACGAAGATGCGTAAATGATAATAGATAAAGAGATCTGAGAGTGGTGGGACAAGAAAGTAGAAAACTATATTCAAAATTATGCAAGACAGAACAAGCTGACATTAGCGCAGGAAAGGGAGAAATTCTTCACTGAAGCCCATGAAAATTTCATAGAGACTGTTCCCTATGAGATAAAGAAGTTCCTGATCGCTATTCATGACCAAATTGGACATCCAAAATGAAAAATTGTTAATGTGAAAGATCTATAACAGAGGAAGTACAAACTTGCATGAATGGTTCGAGAAAATATGTGAAGAATTTTGTGAAGAACAAGCCATTGAGGAAAGAGAATATGCCGATAAGGTTCGACATAAGTTTTACACTGATCTCCATGAAGGATTCTATGCTCAGTGCCAAGCTTGCTATACAATTTTTTTACTAAGAATGGCGCTGGAAACATAGTCGAACCACGACCGCCATTAGAAGAGCATGCAACGATGCATTGGGAAAAGAAATAAAAAGAGTGGGAGTGTTTCGTCAAAGAACGCCAGTGGGAGTATTTCCTAAAAAAATGACGACCATTGTTGACCTCACCACCGTTTCCCAATAAGAGTCGGGTCAGAAATGGGGGGCTCATTGAAGATGTGTTTTGAATAAAGAATCCTAAGGTTAGTCGACGAAAGAATGAAGGCCTATAAAAAGTTGAGTCCTCTACGACGAAACAATTGTCTAGTTGTCCACAAGAAAATAAAATCTATATAGAGAATAGAAAGAGAAAAAATATACAGACAACGAGAGCAGTTGAGGGAGATTGCTAGTCTGTTACACAATGGGATAAGTATAAAGAAGTCAATAGAAATGTTCGAGTGGCCAAAAATCCTACCTGAGTCGAGGGAAAGTCAACTGGTTGAATAAGAAGGTGAGGCGTCAACATTGGAAGAGAAGTAAAAAGTAATGTTGTTGAGCCCATAGAATTTATGTATCATAATCCCAGATGCTTCAAGTCCCGTCAGTTTTGTACCTATGATAATGAAGACTAGACCGACCATTAGTCAAATAGTCGATTGCGACATGGGATTACAACCAAGAGATACTAGTATATGGAATCGACTAGATCAATGTGGATGAATTGTAGATAGATTAATGATCCAGCGACCATAACGGGGTAGCTGGATTACATTCATAATTGAGTTCGGAAGAAACTCTTTTAATTTATTTTATTCAGAAGACATCGAAGTACCCCCATACCAACAACATTATTAATAGAACCAACCAACTTGTTGGTGCTCCGACTTGACAAAGAGGAGTCTGTAGATGAAATACGTATGTCGTGGTAGCAGTCACATCCACCAAAAGTCACCAATAGTTATCTAATAATAAGTCCTTTTAACAATCAGTCGGTAAGTCCTAAAACACATAAAAGTAGCAGTATGGTTGTGCATCTTCTAGTAAATACTCGTATAATTGAAGGGTATTGTGACCCTAAGAAACATTGGTTTGTGTGTGAATCCTTGTCGCAAGCTAACCTTATTGATGATGAGAATCAACAGATTGCACAGTTTGTAGGAGGCCTCAGAAACATAGTGCTTACATGGTATGTGAAATTTTTGGAAGAAGGTCCAAAAATGAAGCAACTGATAAGAGATACTTTCTTAGAATTCTTCAAATCCAATGGAACAAAGCATTTGGAAGGACGCAAGATGAATAAAATTAAACAAAGGTTAGGAGAATCTATCCGTGAATATGATAGAAGATTTAAATATCTTCTAAGCCAAATGCCTACCAAGATGGACCCTGCAGTTGTAATTCAATTTTTTGTTGAAGGACTGTTTGAAAGAATCAAAACTCCACTGCTAATGCACAACGATTCATCTTAAGAATATATTCACAAGAAAGCCTTATGAATCAAGTCGAACTCAAATCATGAGAGTCGCACCATCGAAAAACAACTGGAAGATAGACTCGAGAGAATGGAGAAGTCAATGCAACACTTGAATCTGTGAAATAATGACCTATGGTGCACCAAATGATCCAATGAAGGACACACTAAAGATGTCTTCCCATATGATGATAGGACAAGTTACCACAATAATTACAATGTTCATCAAAGCGACATGAGAATACCTGAAGAAAGATTGAATACATTCCTAGAATAAAGAAAGCCAAAGAATTTCGAGATGATACAAATGACTTACTTTTGCGACGCATGCGAAATATTTGAGCCTCACACGACTACAGGCTGACCATATAATGCTGACAATGTCAAGCAAAAATTGTGTGGAATATTTAGAACGACACAACATACAAATGCAGAGTGTATAAATAATTTAAAGACCAAAGAAAATCACCACACAGTCTGCCAGACATAGACAATTGATCAAAGAGGTAGGGGCAATTGCAACAATGACTACCGCAACAATGGTAACAACTGATGGGGAGGATACAATGGTCAATGAAGATACAATAATAATCAGGAATACTGAGCACCATGTTGAAGTCGACTGCGCTTCTATGTATGTTTCAGTGAAGTTCATCTGAGTCCTGATTGTCTGTGGAAGGATAAGACATAAATAAAATTTTGTGTGAAGTGTGGAGTGGGGGAGCACAATCTCGAAGTGTGCCCCATAATGTTAGATTCTCTCAATAAAAGAAAAAATATTAGCATTTTGTCTCGTGTCTCCAAGAATGTATCTTGCACTGCTAAAAAATTGCATATAATCATTAGACAAGGAACAAAAACTAGAGGGGATAACTTTCAGGTCACATGACTTTGAAATAAGCAAGAAGAATATCCTAATCCGGTGAAGTAGAAAGAAATATTTAAAAATGCGTCGGAAATATTTTCACAAATTGCATTTGAATAAAGTAAGGAAAAAAATATGAATAAAACACTTAGCGACTTACTGTATCTTTTAACGAAAGAAAAAGCTGTGGCACAGTTGATTGACTTAATGCATCTCAAAAAAAAGAATGCTCAAAATGAAAAGATCAGTAAAACGTTGTGTAGTCTGAACCATCAAGAAAAAACTGATATGGACCCCCTTGTTGATCTGGAAGTTGATGATTTCACATTACACAAGTCGTCCTCAAATTTGGGTTGCAAGTAAATATAATGACCAGATCAACATGGGAAAGTATTGGTCAGCCACCACTTGAAGAATCAAGGATCTATCTCAGATTAGCCGACCAAGGACTAATTGAACCTACTGGTGTATGGAAAAATGTAAAAACATCAATCATGGGTATTAGCACACATATCGAATTTGAAATTATTGACCGACGAGAAGGAGCTACATCTTTTCCAGCACTAGTCGGATGAACCTGGGGACGAAAAATGAAAGCATCCATCTCATTGGAAAAATAAAGGATTAAATTCAAAGGAGATGGAAAGAAAGTAATTGTACCTATCAATACTTCCCAAGGAAAACCATGGGATGAACCTGATATTCCACAAAAAAATAAGATTTCGTTGAACCCAATAATCGTGGAGAACTACAACTGGGGCGTCCTTTGTCTGTCGGGTAAAATTTTGACTCAGATCTGTATGATTGGAAAATTGAAAATTATGAAGCACAAGCTTGTCATTGTTGGTCCATTGAGGTCATTCCCATAAAAAGAACACAACAATGCTTCGCTATATCCGTCATCCCACAAATATTCGAGAAGAAAATAAGAGAATATATGACTGTCATCCCAACAAAGAAGGAACCGATGAGTATTCCACCTCTCCAATACAAAGAATGAGACTCTCTGACTGCTTACATCAAAACAATATCTAAAAATTTTGGTGGTCAAGGTCGATTGTAGACTCTAGTCGAAACACTTACTAGACAAGCAACAAGATGGTGGGACATGCATCAATCTCATCTTAATACTTGGACTACTGCTACTACAAACTTTATTGAACGATTTTGAGGAACGCATATGAAAGCACAAGTTACGATACCTAAATTTACGCAAGGTCAAGATCCAGTCATCCATATCAAGAAACACGGTCCACGAAAATTAAGAATATGTGTCGAATTTAGAGGACTGAATAAAGGGACGTTAATTGACCATCTGGCATGAGTCGAAGTAGCAGAATAACCAGACGGAATTGAAAATGAGTTTCCTGAAGCCCATTTATTTCGATTTGAAGTCATACCGACTGAACTGAAGGATATAGAAGAATCTCTTCAGCAAAGTCAAGCTCCTGAAGGAATTCGAGAAAATAAAAGAAAGATACTTGAAATAAAGGAAGTCCCATATACTTTCATGAATGTATTTTTGTATAAGCTTGGACCCGACGAAGTGCTGAGACGATGCATATTAGAACATGAACATCAAAATATCATCGGAGAAGCTCATAATGGACCTGCTCG
This sequence comes from Larix sibirica, assembly GCA_004151065.3. NCBI lineage: Eukaryota > Viridiplantae > Streptophyta > Pinopsida > Pinales > Pinaceae > Larix > Larix sibirica. The sequence continues at coordinate 8,124 of NWUY0300025854.1, forward strand.
AGGGCACTACCACGTTAATACGACTACGCGATAAATTTTATAGTTTGGTCTATGGTGGCCAACATTGCATAAATATTCGTGAAATCAGGTAAATAAATGTGACAAGTGTCAAATATTAGGCCGACCACTACCAAAGAATGAAATATTATTAATGCCTGTTAATGCTAATTTAACTTTTGAAATTTCGGCTATTGACTTTATTGGATCATTTCCAGTCCTTGGCCGATGAACGAGAGCTAGATACATTATCGCATTAGTCGAATATATTACTAAATGGGCGGAAGATGAAGTTGTCGAAGAATGTTCTAGTGAAGTAGTTGCAAAATTCATATATGAGAATATCGTCACAAGGTTTGAATGCCCCCTCACTCTTATTAGTGACAGAGGGACACATCTTTTCAACAAGATGATATCAATACTACTCAAGGAAATAACTAAAGGAATAACAAAAATTTATAGCATTGAGAAAAATGACTGGGACGACATGATATCAGCTATTTTAAGCTTAATTACATTAGTTAAGAAGAAGGTAGTTATTAAAAAAATAACTTGCACCCAAAGAAAAAAATTGTATAAAAATGCACTAAAGCATGGAGGATTGGAAGAAATTAAGTGCATCACAATGACGATATACTAAAATAAGGAGCACAAGACAAGTCACAGCTAGAGAGTGGACCAAAAACATACAGCTACAACTGAACGACGAATGGAAGTCGCCTAATATCGACCAAAAGAACATTCAAGAATGATTCGGCCAACTCATTATAGACATTGGCATGGCCGAACCCAACGGAGGTTGCACGAAGAAATTCAACCAAAATGTGGCCAGAAATCTCATTGCACGTGCCAAGAAGCTGTCTAGCACAAAAGCTGAAATTAATGCATTTAACCACCCGGCTTGAATGCATAACATATACTCAAGCTATAAATACGGACTTTGAACAGGACTGGGAACAGTTTTGCAAAGAAATCAAGCAAGTTCATTTAGCACCAATTCCGAACATACTTAGCAATCCAACCCCTCTACCTGAAACATCACATACAATGGGCCCAAAGACAACCACTACTACAACAAGATCAATGAAACTCACTGAGAAGGATTTACCTGAAGTAGAGGATAGTTTGACCTCGCCCTTGAAAGCTCACCTGCTCATAATTCGCAAAGCAAGAACAAAAGAACATCAATGGATCCGCTATTGGAAATAACTACATAATTGGGGCATACAAAACGATAAATGGACCGAAGCCACCAGTAGATTGTTTGTCGCAAATATACAACACTACTTGCAAGTTCCATTGCTGGACCATTTCATTTCAATGGGATGAAATACTTAATTGTGCAATTTATAGTCAGTTGGTACCACAATGGGAAGCTATGGATGGACCAACCTATCGAGCTCAATGCTGAGCGAATTGGAAGTGTCACAGAGCTTTTGACCATAGGACCTGACGTGCCGGTCTGGGTCAATCCAAAATTTGTTGAAGAGTTCATAGGAATGATGTAGGGGAAGAACTCCAACAGAATGGTTATTAACAAAATCCAATATAATAACTATAAGTTTGCCGCTATCATCATTTTAATATGTCTAACTAGCACCGGTCGACCATCCAACATCCGACTGGATACCTTGGAAGCTATAAAAGCAGTCGCAACAGAAGCAAAAATATTTAACTAGGAAGATTATCTAGTAGGGATTGTTCGTTTGACTTTCGAAAAGTGTCAATACACTAGGTCGACGATTCATTAACCTTATTTATTAATATGGTTGGAAATGTACCGAATAACACCCGTCGTCGACACTTCCTTTACGACCAACTATCCAGTAGCTATGCACAGGTTCTGGGCCTTCTAGTCTTGTGGATGCACCAAGGGTCCTGCAATGGCCAAAATGTGGCTTGTAAACTGGATTCAAGTCCTTAAAACAACATGCTATACATGGTGAGTTCTGCAGCAAGTTCGTCGAAGACTACCACTAACTGTCCACATTCAGCTCGAACTCAACTACATTAAATTCTGGTACATGTAGGGAACCACAGGTGATGCAGCTGAATTAGAATACTATCCATGTAGTCAAAGTATTTTCTCATATATTAGTGCTTAGTCGAATACTGTATACTCAATTCTTGAGTCGACATGGAAGGTAGTAGAACAACTAGAAGAACCCCTAACCGACGAAGAAAAAGAGGAAGTCTACAAGGCTGGACTGTATCTTCAAATTTTTGGGCCTCTAGAGGAAGAAGAAAAACCTCTTGCTATTAATCCCCTACCAAAGCAGAGCAATCAAAGAAAACAGGCGGGGAAAATGGAAATCGAAGAACCATTGAGAGAAACCACAGATGATGATATACTCGACGACCAACAGTCTGAACCCAATGTGACTAAAGAACAACTTGATATTGTAGCATAAATCTTGTTCAATAAGAAACAATTATTCAAATCAAAAGGATCAGCAAAACATAAAATGATATTGAATGCCCCAACTGAGGATGATCTTCAAGAATTACACACGGAGGCTGAGCATATCATTAAATATGCAGCTGCATGTCGCATCCCAGTTGATGGACAGATCGACCAAGTTCTTATCAGTCTAGTTGTTCTGGTATAGGAAAAGTCAACCCTAGTGAAGAAGCCAAAAAATTCGTATGCAGACACAAGTTGAAGACCCTATTCAAGTCCTAGACAACTCACCTCCTTTATCTCCGACTTATATTGAGGAGGCTTCCCTGTCGGGGCCCAACTATATGAAGGACCCCAATTTCCAAAAAAATGTTTCCAACTTACCCAACCTATTTCTTAATTGGAAATAAATTGTTACCATGCAGATTTTTCAAGAATCTATTGAAATTACAGACATCCCTGTTGTCCCCCCACCTAGAGAGGTCCTTACTGAACAATCCACTTTACCACTCTTGAATTCTCTACCACTCCCTACTTACATGACTCGGTATGAACGAATCGATAGTCTAGATCCTCCTCCGTCACCCATTCCCCGTGACTCACCTATAAAATAAATTACTCAGGAAAAGTTAAGTGATATTCATGATTCGTCTATTCCTACACCGACTGTTCCTAGTGAGTCGATTGACCCTAAATAGACCGTTCAATCTGAGTCGAGTCTGCCACCTGAGTCAACCATTCCCTCAGAGTCGACCGTTCTGCTAAAGTCGACCATTCCCCTAGAATCAACCAATCTCCCCGAGTCGACCATTCCCCCCGAGTCAACCACTTCACTCTAGTTTCCTGTTCAACTAGATTCGACTATTCCACCATCATCTTCTATACCAAGGACCTCTCATACAANAAATGTAAGTGTGATCATAAACTGACTACGAATCTCTTTTCCCATACTCGAGCAAGCTCTTTCAGTACTTCAGGAATGCGTAGTGGTTAGTTGTTTCGTTGCAAAAACAAATTATTGTAAAAAATAAAAGAACATTAAACGGAATGTGGGTGTGGCAGAGTGTTTTAGTCTATGATTAATCAATAAACAATAAAAAAAAACTAAAGCAAAAAACTACCAAAAATCACACCACTCAAAGACTACTTAGATCCCCCCGAGGGGGTGGGGTGTGGGCGTTGGGTAGCCCACTTGCTCTTTTTATTATTCAAGTTACAACTCTTTTTGGGAATGCTTGAAGTCCTTTGTAGACTTAGGACTATCAAGCTTACAAGTTTTTTGAATATTTTGATCAAA
>NWUY0300025857.1:16666-29383 GCA_004151065.3 Larix sibirica
ATACTGATTCACCCCCCCTCTCAGTGTGCGTGTGTGTCCCAACACTAATTTCTCTTTCAGAGGGGGGTAAGGTGGAGATCACTATAGCATACACTTACTTGGGGATCCAATTCATAGAATTTAGATTCAGCATGAGGCCTGCATCCCAACCTCGACTCAATAAGGGGTATGCTTCTTTTAGTGCTTGAGCAATAGTGTTTCATGCATTTTCAAGGAATTCCAACAAAGATGCATCTCTCTAACACCTTCATCAAGCCGGTCATTCTTTAAGGTGTCAAAGTTTGGGGGTCTAGTCTGATTTCAATTGATTAGCAAATTTGGAGAGAGCCCAATCTATCATGCTATCATTTTCCTTTGTAATATTCACACCCTTTGGGACTCAACTAATAGACAAGAGAGATGCTCCTATTTGGCCTTGTTACCTCCCAAAACTCTTCTTCAAATGTTACAAAGTACAACCCTTAGGGCACTTAGGAAGATTATCAAATGTCACCACAACAACACTTCCTCTCACTGTAGGTCGATTCTTCTCCAGCACAGAGGGCAACCCTAGAAATGAAATGTTTTTAGGTTTTCTTTAGAATAAAAGAGATGGTGGGTTTCACCAAGACCAATGCCTATACAATTGAGTCATGGAGTCAATAACATAGAACAAAAGGTTTAGATTATGATGGAGAAGACATAATTAATGCATTATTGATGTACCATAATTAATCCAAAACAGAATTTTAGATTATGCAAGAATAAGTGAGAGCCCTTCCACAAGAAGCACCATCACAACCATGAAATTACAGCCAAGTAATAACGTGCAACAGTGAACAACAAAGGAACAGACATAATATCAAACCTCAGATGAGGTAGACAAAGTAGGACATCATTTTCTTCTAGAACGAACAACCAACAATAAATCATCTCTTCAAATCCAATTTCACAACAAAAACAAGAGGCTCAAATAGGTCACACCGAACCTTCCTCTTTGGCTAAGACAACCCTCAAAATAGAGTGAACAGCCCTAACCAAAATATTACAGCAGAAAATTCCTTCAATAAGTGAAGGTTACCTCAAGGATTAGGAAGGGTTTAATATACTCAACCTTAATCTCTTCTTTTCTGACAAACTTGCCCTTCTCAAAGATTATTTCAACAACAAAATGGCAATTCTTGCAAAAATCCTAATCATCCATGAAAAGAATAGAGAAATGAAAACCTCACATTGAACCCATCCTTTCACTCTCCTTTGTCAATCGAGCCACTTAACATACCTCACACTCCTTTGTTGGACAAGACACTTAATGTACCTTTCCAATCCTCCCAAAGATATTCAATTAAGCTTAGAAGTGGAACTCCCAATCTAACCATGCTCTTAGCAAATGAATCCTCTCCTCTATCTATATCTTTCAAATCAAACCCTAATTTAGAAAATCTAACCATGCCCTTAAGCAAACGAAACCTCTCCTCTACTTATATCCTTCAAATCAAACCCTAATTTAGAAAATTTGAATAATATTTATTTTACGATGCCCTAGAACCATCCTTGAGTGAAGTGCTCCTTTTTGCCTTTTCAATGAATAAAATAGCTCCACAATGCCCCGTGTCACCTCCATAAGCAAAATGCATTTCCTTTGAGGGTTTGATCACGTCAATGATGCCACATGGCATTTTTTCATGCAAAGACCTTGCCTCCAAATATGTAGAAAATACCTCTAACAATGTATCCTTAACCCCAAAAATTCTCCTCAAAGGGGAAACACACATGAAAATGTGGAATATGACTTGAATGATGTGTAATGCCCCCAAGGGACCTCTTTTGGCCATACAAATGCTTCTAGCTCCACATAGCAACTTTCTAAGAGGGCCATACCTCCTTCAACTTCTTTTCTTGCCATGTGTCATGTGTTGGGCTCCTCGCAAGTAAGGTATTTTCCCCTTTATGCTCATTAACCCCTTTGCTTACCACATGTCATGTTCTAGACCTCACATAAGGTAGGGCCTTTTCTCCTCGGGTTGTGTTTTATGCTTAACTCTCATCATGCTTTGGACACCCCCTAAGGTAAGGTGGTGATCCATAAATGGTAGGACTATGGCTTGTCCGTTTCACCAACACACATACTCTACGAAATTCAATTCTTGGTCTTTGTCCTCAATATTGTACAGAGATCTATGTTCTCTTCTTCTAGCTGCAAGGCCTCTGGTCTCAATGTAGCCTACACACAACAACCAACTACCATGAAGCTAATAATTAGTACCCAAAGTTAGTTTCTCTATGGTTCACACCAAGCAATATCACAAGGATTTGTTATGCTTGTATGCTCCAAGCTTGAGTTCATTCACATTTGCAAATGCTTTGTTCCCAAGAGCCAATTGAACGGCACACCTTCTGAAACTATTTGTGCAAAACTTTGTTCAAGGGATCCAAACCAATTGCTCAAATGTGTAATGTGTGAATATGGATACCTCCCTAGATTCTTTCTCTTATCGTGGAACCAAATACCTCTATTAATATCTACTTCCCTAGAACTAGTAGTGTACAAGTAAGAAGGTGGTTAACCAATTGCCAACACTGTCAATATTGATGTGATCATTCACACCACTACACTACATTGCTCTCCTCCATGCATTCTCTTAAAGGATAGAAAAACCAATGCAATGCAAAACAAAACATTATCTCAATGCACCTTCACAAAAGATATCATCGGCATGAGCTCAAGCTTCGAATTAACTTTCAACACAATTCATTAAACGTATATGAGTTCGTAGTTAATGAAACCCATATATGAAATGGCCAAGTAATGCAACATATGATATGGCTATTGTTAAGCCATATATATTATCACATTACATTTCTATTATCATATTAGTATTATTAGTTGGCTAGGACCTTAATTGTAATTGTATGGTCGGCTAGAATTGTAATTGCACACTTTGTCTACTATATATATACCAAGGAGACCTAGTTTTAGAATCATTTCATCTTGTCTTTGTATTTGATACATTGTAAAAGGAAGTTGCCCCCTCGAAGAGGCTTCTTATACATCTCTTTACTTTCATTCTTAAGGCGTGAGATTACTCCCTCTTTCTTATTATATGCTCTTTGGGGAATTTGGTGCATAAGAGCTATTATCTTAAAAAAAACAAATGCAATGGCAATTAACTAATCCATTTAAACTAGGTACATGAGATCATGGAACAACACCAGGCCAAGGCAAGGCGTAAGGCCCAAGGCAAACCCACTCAATTTGCTATCCAATAAACATACCAATGCCCATTCAACTAGCAAGCAACCTCAAATGAATGGAGGAAGCTCATTTTTGGAGTGTAGGGCCTTCATACTGCCTAGAAGTCATCAATCTCTCAGGAAGCGATACATTAGACAACAACGTGAAGTCATATGGCTTTTGGTGAAGGATAAAAACACCCAACTAATGGAAATACTCAACAATTAACCCACTAGTCAACAATGAGAGGTTGTATAACTCTTGAGGAAAGAAAAAAACCTTGAAAATGCCCCAAACATCAATAAAAATGTCCAGGCATCAATGAAAATGCCCCAAACATCAATAAAAATGTCCAAGCATCAATGAAAACACAACAAGCATCAATAAAAATGTCCAAGACTCAATAAAAATGTCCAAGCATCAATGAAAACACCTCAGCCATCAATAAAAAAGAACAGGCCTTAGTAAAAATGTCCAAGCATCAACGAAAACGCCTTAGGCATCAATGAAAACGTCCAAGCCTCGGAAAAAAGGCCAGGCCTCAATACAAACGTCAAGGCATCAATAAAAATGCCTTAGGCATCAATAAAATGTCCAAGCCTCCGTAAAAATGTCTAGGAATCAATAAAAACACCTCAAGCATCAATAAAAACATCTAGCCAATGAGAAAAGTGTCGAGAAAATTGAAGTTGCGTTCAACAATACAATAAATCAATAAATAACCGATTTAGCAACTAGTTATGTTTGTAATAGCTCTGAAATAGAGGCCAGCCAAAAAATGTCTAGTTTTTCAATCTCAAATTCTTAGTTTCTATCACCACACCTATGATATTGTTATATATATCTTTTGGTGTTGGTTAGACCTAGTGACTAGCTGAGTTAGATACTTATCTGTGCTGCACTTTTTCTTTTGCTTGGACAGCTACCTTCCATGATAAAATCCAACCTTTTTCAATTTTCATTGAGGACAAGGAACAAGATTACAAATTTGGGTGACAGCCAGAATGCAGCCTTCTGACATAAGCAATGAAATGTTAAATTTATATGGCACTCTAGAAGAAAGGTCCATTGATCCTAACTAGAATCATTGTATTAGCGATGGCTAAATGATATGTTTCTGTTATTGAGCCCTCTACTACTATTACCGATCTTTAGGATTTACCTCTAAAGGTAACCATTTGCGTAGAACTGGTTAGATAAGATTGTTTTTTCCATTCCTTTCGATCATTGGACCAAGTGTGCCACACTTCTTCAGGCAGGTGTTTCTGTTTCCAATTAATATCTGATATCCCTAGCACAGACCTGGAATGATCCTATTTATGCTTTTCAACAGGGCCTATAATGGTTGATTTTCCTCCAATTCTATTTCCAGCACATTTGACCACAGCAAGTTTCTCTATAGTGATCCACTCTATAAGTAGAAAGAGACTGGACCTTCTATTCCCAAAATTTGCATTTCATATATTGGATCATTAGGTCGATAACTTCAGAGAAAACCCTTATCTTTCCTTGAAATGACCATTGTGATTCAACAGCATCTGGCTAATGGGTTGTCTCCTCTTTTCATAACGAGGTACTAACAAAGGAGCAATTCTGCAATTGCTTACTCTCTGCTTTTGATTGGAGTGAAAATGTTTCCATTGCCAGCAATTATTTGTGAGGGATGGAGGCGAAAGCCGATTTTGTTGATCTCTTGCAATGGAAGAATATCTGGCCTGATAGAATGGATTGCACCTGATATCAAAAGATCATCTTCCTTACCCAGAAGCACTATTTAAATTTGTAAATCATGAAAGTTTATAATGGTTTATACTTGAGCATTTTATCCAGGAAGTGGCATATTTCTCTGTGCATCCCTTACTGCACAGCAATTATATTCTTCTTCAATATCTGGGTTTCTTTTATTTGTGGAAAATTGCATGTGCTAAATTGCAAATGTAGATACATTATATTTAATGAGTCATATTTTTCTTGTTTCTATTTAAAGAACTGCAATGACTTAGTATGCACTTTTTTGTTTGACACGGTTGTTATACAAATTTTTGTTTTCATGATTTTAGGCATGTTAATCGCATCTTGGAATTAGGAAGAGTGATACATAAGAATAGTGTGACATATTTTTCTAATCCTCTAAACAGAATATATGCTGTTGGGAAAAATAATGGTAAGCATTGTAATTTCAATTTGTATCGTAAGACATCAAAAAATTTATTCATGGAAATTTCTTCCATGGAATTTTCATTTATGCATAGAAATTTTACATATAGAGGTTTAATGCAGTCTTTCTTTGTTTGCATTTCACTTCTGATGGACTTTTTCTGCTTCTTTTTTTTAGTTTTGATTCTTGTGTGGAATGGGCTCGGTTGCAATTTGAAGATTTGTTTTCAAGTAGCATCAAACAGGTATGATTTGGATTTTGCTCTGTGGAAATGAAGTTTATTTAATAAAACCTGGATTATCATTCACATCTGGAGATTATCCAACTTACTTCTGAGCTATGAGGATTCATGTGACATTAATAAATTGGAAAACAAATGTTAAAGTGATGTAACCAAACAGATCCAGCACACAGTAAGAAGCATGCAAAACTGTGGAACTGGAATATGGCTTTTGAAGCCTATCATTTTCTGCTGCATTTACCCTCTCTGATTGCATGCATAAGCCATAATCATTAATGTTTGTTGGTTTTCTCCACATAATTGATCTTTTTATGCACTCGCTCTTTTTGGGGATACAGATTTGCTACAATTTCCCTGTTGACATGAAAACAACAGCAGGGGCCCCCTTTTGGAGTGGTACAAAAAGATTACCAAGAGCTGTAAGCTTTGACCCTGATGATCCTCTGCACATGGATTTCATTATTGCTGCGGCAAACCTACAGGCAACTGTCTATGGACTTAAAGGTTGTCAGGATCAGAGGCATTTTATGCAAATCCTTCAAAAGCTTCAAGTGCCAGAATTCAAACCGAAGGTAAAGATATTCATTATGTAGTTTTTTGGTTGCTTTCTATATCACACATTCAAATCTGATAGGACAATTATGTTTAAAAAGAATCCTCCTTTTTCATGAATTGCTGTTTGGACAATAAAGGAATAGTAATTTTTCACATATCAGCAAAATATATGTGATTCATGTTTTCTTAATTATTACTTTGTTTATGTAAAACAAACAAAGCAGATATGTAATATTGTAATACGTCTTAACTTCGTCATTTACTGCTCTGTTTTCTGAGTTGATTACATAAATACAGGCTTCAGTTCACATAACCCATGAACTGTCCATGGTTTAGTAGAAAAGGATTATTTACATTGTAGTTGTAAAAGAATAAGGTGAATATGTAATATCTCTTATTTTTAGTCAATTATGTCTCTACTTTCGGAGTTGATTATGTCAATCCAGGTTTTCAGTTCATGCAACCCAGGAACATTCCATGGCTTAGTAGCAATGGGTTTTGAACTGTGTATTGATATCTATGGCTTAATGACTTTTATTCATTTCTTTTGACTGATAATGGGGCTTGTAAATGAATCCTGCACAATATTGAATACAATAAAGGGATGGCCGAGGCGACTTCAAGTTAAATAGACAAATAGAAATCTACGAAATTACAGGTGATATAAGCAAGTTAAATAATATTAAAATAGCAGTGCTGCCACTTAGGTATATAGCTGTCAATGATTGTCTCTCTTGTCCATTACTTTATACTATATAGCATAGCTACAAATTACAATACGTGTGTACATATACGTATATGTATACAGTACGATGTGGAAAAAATTCATACCTGAACCAAATATGGCCGAAATATGGTGAAGGATATTTTTACTATACAGTCTCACATATGGCTGTATTTTTGTATCTAAAAGCTAAATATGGCCATATGTTGTAACCATTCATGTTCCTTCAAAACCTTTATATTAATGTTAACTCGAAAAATGCTTGCAGCCACGGGGGTATGTTGTGCAACTCTAGCTAACAATGAAGGTAATTCCTCATGAAGGGGTGTATCCTTTCATTCCAGGGACATTCTCGTTTTTGAAAGAGGTAACTCTAGTCTGTGTCTTGGAACTGCAAGTTCTAGATAGATAGCGGGGGCTTCTATTGTTCTAGGTATGCAGTTTAACACCCTGTTAAAGGCCAGTGTTTAATAATTCTCTTTTTATTTGACAGTTTTAGTATATCTTTTGACCAATAATAGTAGATAGCTGGAAGAGGGGATCGATACGAAGAGATCTTGTCATCATATCTTTTGACCAATAATAGTAGATAGCTGGAAGAGGGGATCGATACGAAGAGATCTTGTCATCTTGTGGTTATCTTGTAATAGAAGGTACCTGTTGTTATGGCCGTGCATAGGAAAATTAGTGTAGAAATAGAAGCAGAAAAATGCATATAAAACATTAGAGGAAAGCTTGATTAAATAAAGAACAACCAATTTTTAGCAAAAGGAAAACAACTACTAAATTAGTGGTGGTACAGCCAGAAGTCAGCCTTACCGATCTGTAAATGTAACCAACCTACTATGTATAGAAGGTGCAATTATATGCCTGTTGTAGCCGCCATACATCAATTATTGTGTCGGCCTATGGTTTGTGGATATTAAATATTATAAATAGAGGTGACAGAAGCCACGACAGCAGCCACCCCCCCCATCATTAGCATTTCTCTCTCTGGATTTAACAGCTTTGTGGATTTTTTATTTTGATAACATTTTAACTGTAGGAGTGTTCTAGGCATTCCCTCTGTTTAGTGGCCACTGATTGTAATCACTAGCTCCCATTGAACCATGCCTTGGTCATTTGTCGACATTAATAAAACTATCTTATAATATCTTATCTCTCCTTATTAATGTGCACTTCCTCTTTCTAATTGCAAACATTTCAGTTGTAAGTTAGATAAATTTGTAAGGATTCAATTCTATGGCTACGAGTCCACCCCCGTCCGTCTGAAAGAGGTATGTACAAATAGGACCTGCCCGTGGGCCACCCAACCCACTGAGGAGTGACCTTGGGCACGTACACAGTTACACTCACCAAATTGTCCCATAGTGGCCATGGGTCCATGATGATTATTTGATGACTGGGATTGGCCAATATCAGGGCTCATGCTGGTTGAGAGATACAAGAGACGGCTTGCTTGTAATTTAATTGTTGCTTACAAATCTAGAACAAGGTTGTGGTGAGTGGGGAGCGGGAGTGAGAAACATAATTTTTAAAAGCTTCCAAGAGTGGAGCATTTTGGAGGAAACTATATTGACAAGGTTTGGATGCCCTCTCAAAATCACAACAGATATTGCCAAAGCCTTTAGTATGGTTAAATGTCTACCTTTTGCAAGCTATATGGTATAGTCTTGTACCATTCTTCAAACTATTATTCCCAAGGGACTGAACTTGCCGAATCTAGTAACAAGAATTTGGTCAACATATTGAAGAAAGCAGTAAGAGATAAGAAAAGGAGTTGGGACAATAAGATCAAGTTTGCATTATGGCCCAATAGAACCACTGTGAAGCAAACGATATGAAAGTTTTTAAAGAAAACATTTGGACACAATCTCATTGGCCTCCTTCTCCTTTGTTTTAACCAATGACCAAATAGAAGGTTGCCCCCTTGGTGTTGACCTCAGCACAAAGAAAGGTGAGGTTGATGAGCAGATTCCAGAAGCTGTGGGCCGTCTGGATGAGGAGTGGGATTGTGATTCCCCCCTTGAGGCACTTGTTCCAATGCTTCTACCTGCAAGTTCATTTTTGCAAGCCTCCTTCACATCCCTCTTATTAACAATATCAATGATGGATTTGTATGCAATATGCATAATTTTCGGGGTAGTTTTGTCTCAAGCATCCACATCAAACCCACTGATTTTGGCAAGGTGGTATTTCAAGCGGCTAATTCTTCCATAAATTCTTCTGCCGCAAAGATTGCATGTCAATATTTGTCTATTGGGAAGTTCTGCTTGGTCACCATACACACCCACATTGAATGCAATGGCTTCAACATTTTGTTGAGGTGAAAATCTTAAACATATGGCACCAAAAAACCAAAATAAACACATGATAATGCAAAGCTTAAAGAATGAGAGCTAGATGAATGTGGAATGGTGGAATCTTCCATTAAAAAACAACAAGAAGAGGCACATTGCAAACCCTAGCATAAGACTAGAAAAACAAAGTACAAACAAATGAATTAATGAAAGTAAAATGTAAATACATACTTCGAAATCTTGATAGTTTGAATCCCCACTCCACTATCTCTCCGCTAATGGCAACAAGATCCTTGTCATTCTCCTTCTTTGACGGATGCACAATGTTCTCCCACACCCCTCTAGCTCTCTCACACTCTTGGATTAAAAAAATGAACCTAAAAAACCCAAACTGTGGACTTAAAACCCAATTCCGGCGGACTTTTTTGCACTTTCCAGCAGCATGCCATCATATTCCTTCGACTCGCGATATTTTCTGAAAGTATTGCGATATTATGAATGTATCGCGATATAATGAATGTATCGCAAGTATTGCAATATTATGAATGTATTGAATGTATCGTGGTATTTTAATTCTGATATATCGGAAAGGGGAATGACTCGGGGATATATTCGATATTTTCGATATATCACCGATATGTGCAACATTGCTTTACATTACTACTGTTACATTGGATGTATTGATTATTTGATGATTATGGTCGGTAGTACCACCCATAGGTTGACGAAGGTAGTAGATTCTTGATTTACTTATGTACCATTGAACCAGGGTGATTCTTGGTTTTTGCAAGGACTTTTGCCCCCTTTTTCAGGTCCACTTTTGGCCACCTAGACATCATCCATTTATCACTTCCTACATTGTTTTGCATTCTTTGATTAAAGTTGGATAGATTGATTCTTGACTCCCCTCTTTGATCCCTTCACTATGAAGGTTTCCTTGTTTTCCTTTTTGTCTCGGGCATGCTTGTGTTGTAACTATTGATTTGACGGTTTAGGAGACTTCCTTTTAAATCCACGGGGTTGACTGCTTATCAAGTGGAAATAGTTGCTGTGGAGCAATGCTTCTCCTTGGACCTGAAACATGAAAGACTCTTCCCCCTTTAATGCCTCAAAAAGGGCATTTGAATAAATCTCCTAGTACAAGACTCCTTGAAAATCAAAAAGAAAAAGAAGACCAAGTCAAATTGCAAAAATCAAGCAATCCAAAGAAGCAAGTCGTACTTGCATGTGCCTTCAAATAAAATAAAGGCCAAGGTCCAAAAGAAAGAAGTACAAGAAGAAGAGAGTCCAAGAAATCAAAGAAAGAGTTAGCAAAGCAAAGCAGTAAAGGGGGGAAAGTCTAATTGCCAAGGTTAAAGGAGTAGTACCTCATTACACAACATGCATTTGTGAGACTCTTTCCCTATTGTTTTCCCTATTGGTGAAGATCAAAGAGTTTTCCCTTATCCTACATCTCGAGTCAATTAGTCACCTTTGACCAAAATTTCACTTGTCTAGCCTTGGTGTAATCCATCTCTAATCCACCCTGAAGAAGAAAATTGTCGTTGCGAATGCTTAGATGTTATCATGGTATTTGTTAATTTGTAAATCATCTTTCTCATAAATTTGTTTGAAGATATATGTGGTGTTGGTATATTATCATGTATATTATGACTAACTATATGATGACTCACTTTGATGATCATTTACATTTGTATGCACTTGTCCATGAGGATACCCTTTGTTATTGGTCCACTAAGAACACCTATGATCATAGTACAACTTCATTTCATTGCTATTGAGATGTCATTAGGTCTTCTTCATAGGTGTTGTGTTCAATGCTAGTGTATCAACATTGTATAATTACCAAGAGCAGCTTATTGCATATCTTTGGTTGTACATGGGGTCCAATGATTGTAAGCACATATTTGGATACCCATTTGGCCACTTACTCAAGTTTATGATATCAGATTGATCACTACTGCCTCAGATCAGTCTCTTCCATAAAGGTGATAGGCCTTTCCTAGTATTTTGCAGTCTTGATTTTCATGAATGTGCATGGGATTGATATATTTAGTATTTTTTGAATCTATTGATGGATTTGGATACCCATTTGGCTCTACTTTCATCTTCCATGCTTGCATGTTAGAACGCTCTCTCAGTTTGGTCATATCTATAGGGGTCATTCAGTGCAGTCTTAGTGAGGATTCTGAAAAACTTTATCAACGTGCATGGGAACAATCCAACCAGTATCTCCACAACGACTTGGCATTTTTGGGCACCTAGTTGGCCCTTCTATCCATTCCATATCTTATATTCCTAAGAGTTGCCCTCGTTTAGTGGTTTCTAGGCACAATGGGGTTTTACAGGCTTATTTTAGTGAAATGGCAGATTAATACATGGCACCATTAAGGTTTTTATTTAAAAGTCTAAATTGATTCAAATTTGTCATTGAGGAGGAAAAACACACTTTATGTTCTATTTCTTCATTGAGATTGCACTTTATTATTTTCATTTGGGAAATACTACATTTTCTCAAGGGGGTCGATTTGCCTAAGAAGCACTTGGGCACACATGTGGAGACATTTTTGGTGATGTGGCACATTGGCACATATGTTGAGGCACAATGGGATCATCTAGCCTCTACCTCACCTCAAGATTAGATCTCAGCCATCCATTTCTATTTTTCCCTTGGGTCAGTCCTCTCTTTCTTGGATTGTGTGGCTCCAATGACTCGCTCATTCTTGCTAGTTTGTCCAACGATTTGCTCAAGGAAGGCAGCCCATGGTATTGGCACTTTGTTTCAACTCCTCCTGTGGTTTTTGCTCGTGGTTTGGGAGAAGACGCATTTTATTCGGTTATTTTACTATTATTTACAAGTCAATAGGTAAATTCGTCCCACTAAGGCAAAACGACTTGGCTTGTTGGCATTATTACTTGTTGTAAAGATGTGAATCTTGATCTAGACCATTGATCTAGCACAACCTATTCTTGAGACCATCACTCATTTGTAACTACTTTTTGATCACATCTTGAGCTAATTCGCCCTCTTAGGCTATAAAAGAGAGGTTCATGCTCATTTGTAAGGGTCGAATTGTCTTGGGAGGAAATGATACTCTGATAGAATATTTGCTCTAGTTGTTCTTAGGCTCTCTTATTGGTGCATGTGTTGCTAGCTTATCTCTTTGGTGGAAGGAGGCTCTTCACAAGAGTCTTAGGTAACTATTGGTGTTTTACTTTGCATCTAGTAAAGTAGGTAAATAATTGCTGCAACCTTATTTTTTATGATAGAACTCTATTTGTTTGATTAGATTGCTGCAACCTCTTTTCAATTTATAGTAATTTCAATCACTAAATGCATTTACTAACTATTGATGGGTGATAGTTTAGGAATAGATTGCTTTGCCTCTTGATCTTTACAGGAAGCCATCATAGTTGAAGTAAGAAATCAATTGTCATCTTTGGCTAGGAAAGGAGAGGGATTGCTTGCCTCCACTCTCCCTTGAAGACTACTCATCTATCTTTTGAGATTGCTAATGACTCCAT
>NWUY0300025858.1:0-24242 GCA_004151065.3 Larix sibirica
GTGCGATGATGATTACGAGGGTTTCGGAACTATGTAAGCTAAGGTTGGGGAAGGTGAAGGTGGTGGTCATCAGGGCCTCCCTGGATTGTGGACTGGGAAGGGACATGAGCGCAACTACCAGCGGCGAGGCTTTGGCCTCACCTGGGGCTATGGACAAAGGAAAGAGTACTAAGATGGGACCCACCTCTGGCCCTGAGGCAGAGCTTGTTGGGGAAGGAAACAGTGGAACTGTCAAGTCTGATCAGGCAGTGGGAGAACCAAGGAAACCAGGGCAATGTCTGTCGAAAGCTAAAAAGATCTCTAAAATACAGATTAACTCGGAAAGAGTTAGAACTGACATTCAATATATGAAAGAACATGCACTCATTGGGAAATTTGTTGGAATCTGGCTGGCGGAGAAGGCTCTCATATGGTGGATTAATACAACATGGAAGCCTCAGGGGCATTATGACCTACAGCGTGGAGCCAAAGGGTTCTTTACGGTGATTTTCTTCAATGAGGAAGATCGCACTCGAATTTTTTATAATGGACCATATTTCTTCAACTCTGCGGGATTGTACCTCCATCCCTGGAAGGAGAGCTTCAACTCGGATAAAGAAAATTTAACAATTGCATCGGTCTGGATGCGCCTTTATTCTTTACCCACTGAATACTGGAAGGAGGAAATCCTCATGGACATTGGCAATACTTTGGGGGTATTTGTTAAAGTCTTTGAGAAAACAAAGAAAATGTGATATACCTCGTATGCTCATATTTGCCTCTATATGGATATATCCCAAGATCTTCCGGAGGGGATTGACATAACTTGGGATGATGAAGACTGGTTCCAGGCGATAGATTACGAACAGATTCCATTTCGATGTCGGAGATGCCATGAACATGGGCATTTATTTAGAGATTTCTTGTCAAATAAGCAGCCAAGAGGGATCACTGATTCAGAAAGAAAAGATCAAGAAGGATTAAAAAAAGTAGCCAACAAGAAACAACAAGCCAAGAAAGTAACGGGCCCTGAAATCCACAAGAAATCCCTAATCCATAATAGATTTGATGTTCTGGAGTCTGTAGAAGAAACTAATGTTGACGAGGAGAATCACTAGGAAGAGAAGGGAGACAAGACTACCAATCCTGCTATGGACAGTATAGCTCAGGACCCTAAGAAGGAAGTAGAGGGTGAAGACGGCTCTGTGCAAGAGGAAGTCGGAGAAGAAATGGAACTAGGAGATCTGGACCTGGAAGGTCTAGTGGCGGCATGCATTGTAGAAGATCCAATTTCTATCACCCCGCAACAGGTATCCCTCCTTGAGAAAGCCATCATAAAGACCAAAAACCACAAATATCTGGGCATAGCTTCCGAATCCCCTAAAGAAACTGATGGAAAAAAGAAAAACAAGGGGGAAAAAAGGGGACGACGCAGTAATATTCAAAGAATTCAAATGGTAGGGAAGAAACTGGTAGCCTCTGGCTAGTATCCTACTATCGATGCGGCCCTAGCCTCCTCTGCCCCAAATAAGTTATAATATGCGGATTACATCTTGGAATATCAGAGACTGCAAGATTCTTTTAAAGACCGGTCTTCTGAGACGGAAGATTGAAATAGAAAAGCCATCAATAGTTTTTCTCCAAGAAACTAAATGCTCCAAAGCGTATCTTTGATCCATCGAGAAGAAGGTATGGAAACATTGTGAATTCATAGCTACTGATGCCATTGGAACGACAGGGGGAATCGGCATCCTCTGGAACCCCAATGAGGTTAGTCTGACTGACTGGATGGCCTCAAAATTCATCTTATCAGCTTCTTTCGATATTGTTGGAACCAGAGTTAGAGGTTTTTTGTCTAATGTGTACGGACTGTCAACAACTAATTTGAAGAACTCCTTCCTAGACTCCTTGTTAAACCTTAAAAGAGAGACTGGGATGCGCTCCTGGATTATAGGGAGAGACTTTAACTTGATCAAGAGTCTAGATGAGAAATGGGGGGGAATGCGCTGTTTGCACCCTAGCAGTGATTACTTTTCGGAGGTGATTGACTATTTGGAGCTAATCGATGTCAAAACTTCCAATGGTTTGTTTACTTGTAACAACAAAAGAGAAGGGAACATAACTATAGCTTCCAGGCTAGACAGGTTTCTCATGTCGGAAGCTATCATGATGGGAGGAAGTGAACTGGCTGCAGTAGTGCTCCCTTCTGCAGGTTTTGACCACTCACCGATTAGCCTAGACTGGTAGAGAATAAGGGAAAACCTTAGAAGGTCGTTCAGGTTCGAACAATTTTGGCTCCTTCACCCCGACTTTCCGAACCAAATGAGAAATTGGTGGCAAAATTGCCCCCCCATCATGGGTACCCGAATGTACCAGTTTCAACAAAAGCTTAAGTACCTTAAAAGCAATATCAAGAAGTGGAATAAAGACACCTTAGGGAACATTTTCCAAGGTAAGAAATTGCTTGATCTTAAATTGCGAGAGGTGAAGATTGCAACCATGACACAGGGCTACTCCACGGAGTTGAAGGAACAAGAACAAAACCTTCTAAATGAGCTCAACCTTAAGGATCAACAAGAAGAACTCCTCTGGAAGCAAAAATCCAAGAACCGTTGGTTGAAAGACGAGAAGCGCAATACCAAATTTTTTCACAAAGCTGCCATACAACATCGGCACAGGAACAGAGTTGTGAGACTTAAGAAAGAGGATGGCAGTATTGCATAAACACAACTAGAAATGGAACAGGCCCTAAATGACTTCTTTGCAGATTTACTTGAAGAACCCAATATTGACAGAAGAGCAGAGCGGGAGGAAGCCCTTCAGCATATCCCAAAGGTGGTCACGGAAGACAACAACAAGCTCCTCATGAAATTCATTAGCATGGAAGAACTTGATGAAGCTATGAAGCAGATGGTGGTGGACAAAGCCCCTGGTCCAGATGGTTTCACCACCAATTTATTTGACTCCTACTCGGAATGGTTGAAAATAGATGTCCTGGCCATTGTTGAAGATTCCCGCCAGACAAGAAGAATTCTCAAAGCTCTCAATGTAAGGACTCGGGAAAATTTAGACCGATAGCCCTATGTAATGTCATCTGCAAAATTATAACAAAGTTTATTGCAAATCAGCTACGTACACTCCTCCCTCTGATTATTTCTCCGGAAGAGGTCGGGTTTGTGGAAGGATGCCAAATTCTGGATGGCATAATTCTAGTACATGAAACAATCCACTCCATAAAGAAGGATAAAATCCTAGGTATGCTTCTTAAACTGGACCTATCCAAAGCCTATGACAAGTTAAATTGGACATTCATAGTTGAGATGCTAAGGACTTTTGGCTTCAGTATTACATGGATTGAGTGGATTATGAGCTTGTTCTCATCCTCCTTCTTCTCCATTATGGTTAATGGCACCCCCTCTCAACCCTTTCCGGCCTCCAGAGGTATCCGTCAGGGGGATCCCTTATCCCCGTTTCTCTTCATCATCATGGTGGAAGGACTGCGAAGAATGTTGCGTGCGGCTCAAGAGAGCAATGTTATTCATGGTCTTAACCTTTGTGATGGACTCACACCACAGACCCGCTAGCAATTTGTTGATGATACAATGTTAATGGGCCCTTCTTCTGTCCAAGAAGCTAAAGGAATCAAAAGAATCCTAGACACCTTTGTATGTGGTAGTGGATTGGAAATTAATAAGGAAAAATCTCAGGTCTATTTCTTTAATATGCCTAGAATTACCCGCAGAAATATACTTCGTATTCTGGAATTCTCAGAAGGACATCTTCTATCTAAATACCTAGGGGCTCCCTTGACGGAATCCACCATTCGTCAAGTTTCTTGGAAGGACCTTTTAGACAAACTCAAGAAAAAAATGGAACTGTGGACTTACAGAGCCCTGAATTTCCCTAACCGCCTTATATTAGTTAAGTCGATGCTCCAAGCCATGCCTGTCTATCTATTCCCGGTGTTGGAAGCACCTAAAGCAGTGCTCAAAAAAATCTGTAATCTTCAGAGGAACTTCCTATGGGGGAGTACCTAGGAACAAAGCAAATGGGCCTTGGTGAAGTGGGACACCCTATGTACCCCCAAGGGAGCGGGAGGCCTTGGACTCCGGGACTCGCTGTCTATGAACAGGGTGTTAGGGGCCAAAATATGGTGGAAATGGATCACGCACATAGAGGAACTGTGGGCGCTTCTTTGGCATAGGAATATGCCCCCAACTGGCCCAAGCAGGATCTTATCAGATACGGGGAGGAACCACCTAGCTCGCATATATAGAAAGCAGCTCAACTGAACCAGGGGTTATTCCAATGGCATAGCTTCTAGGAAATAAGAGATGGAGCTTCAACCTCCTTTTTTAGAGATGCTTGGCAGCAATGCCCCATATTGGATGAAAGACAGGATATCCAGGAGCTAAACCAGTACCTTCAAAGCAGCCTGTGGGAGAATATTCGGGATTTTTGGGAACTAGTGGTGGAGGGGCACTAGGTGAGGATCTGAAACCGAAAAATTGGTGGAAATCCTTGACCCCGGTGGAAAACCTGGATAATTTTTATGAGGAGATTCTAAAGCGTCAAATCCCTCTGGTGGAGGGACCGGATAAAATCCGGTGGGGATACTCTAACACTGGGAACTTCAATATTGCAGAAGTGGTTGGCCTTCAAGAGGGATTTGATAGAATTCCTTGTGAGGAAAAATGGAAAAAAGTCTGGATAAAGAATCAGTGGCCTAAAATTGCCACCTTTGGCTGGTTGTTGGTCCACCACCACATTCTAACGTGGGAAAATTTATGGAAAAGGCACCTTTTAGGTCCATCCCGATGTTGTATGTGCATGCAAGACAGTGAATCCATCAATCACCTTATGGATGAGTGCCCACTAGCCTCTTCACTATGGAGCAGGGGAGAAGAAAGATTTAGGAAAACAGCTAGGGTCCTCAGCCAGCCAGACCTCTCTCTGGCAACCTGGCAGTCTCAACCATTTAAAAATGAATTCTTGAACCGTATTTAGGAATTGTTCCTGGGGTTCATGGTATGGGAAGTCTGGAAGGAAAGGAACCAGAGAATCTTTGAGGGAAAGCAGCGCAGTACTGAGGCAATATGGTTGGTCCTGGAAGCTCACCTGAAGGAAACTTTAAATTCTAACAAATGGCCCCCAGATACGGGGAATGTTGATCCTACAGAAAGAATAATTTTAAATGCTTTGGGAATATTTAGCTTAACAATTAGTATTGACGAAATGAGCGAAAGGATGGTGAAATCCCACAACCCCAACTTCTGGCAACCTCCTCCACCTGGAACTCTGAAGCTCAACTTTGATGGGGCAGCCAAAGGGAACCCAGGTCCTGCAGGCTTTGGGGGGGCCGTCAAAGACAACTTTGGTAAGGTGATGGGTGTTTTCTGGGGTGACCTGGGAGAATCAACAAACAACGTAGTAGAGTTAGAGGGCGTCGTGAATGGTATCAGATGGGCGATCTCGCAGAATTGGTTACCTCTAATCGTGGAGGGGGATTCTAGCATATTGATTACGATGATAGGCCACATATAGAGGGGCTCGACTGTGGCCAAGGTATCACTCAACTAGAGATGGGAATGTAGGCTTTCTCAGCTTCAACAACTTTTTCTTACCTCTCCAGCCATACAGTTCATGCATGTGCGATGTAAGGGAAACAAGTTGTAGATGAGCTGGCCAAAAAGGGTGTTGAAGCACGTGTTGCTTTCAACTCAGGAACGCTTGATTATGCATGCGATCACGTGGCTAGTGGATGCTACCTTGTGATCGCAGTCGTTGATCTTAACCCCCAGGATGGCTCCACTAACCACGNTGGGGATACTCTAACACTGGGAACTTCAATATTGTAGAAGCGGTTGGCCTTCAAGAGGGATTTGATAGAATGCCCTGTGAGGAAAAATGGAAAAAAGTCTGGATAAAGAATCAATGGCCTAAAATTGCCACCTTTGGCTGGTTGTTGGTCCACCACTGCATTCTAACGTGGGAAAATTTATGTAAAAGGAGCCTTTCAGGTCCATCCCGATGTTGTATGTGCATGAAAGACAGTGAATCCATCAATCACCTTATGGATGAGTGCCCGCTAGCCTCTTCAATGTGGAGCAGGGGAGAAGAAAGATTTAGGAAAACAACTAGGGTCCCCGGCCGTCCGGACCTCTCTCTAGAAACCTGGCAGTCTCAACTGTTCAAAAATGAATTCCTGAACCATATTTGGGAATTGTTCTCGGGGTTCATGGTATGGGAGGTCTAGAAAGAAAGGAACCAAAGAATCTTCGAGGGAAAGTAGCGCAGTACTAAGGCAATATGGTTGGTCCTGGAAGCTCACCTAAAGGAAACTTTAAATTCTAACAAATGGCCCTCGGATACGGAGAATGTTGATCCTGCAGAAAGAATAATTTTAAATGCTTGGGGAATATTTAGCTTACCAATTAGTATTGACGAAACGAGCGAAAGGACGGCGAAATCCCACAACCCCAACTTCTGGCAACCTCCTCTGCCTGGAACTCTGAAGCTCAACTTTGATGGGGCAGCCAAAGGGAACCCGGGTCCTACAGGCTTTGGGGGGGCCATCAGAGACAACTCTGGTAAGGTGATGGGTGTTTTCTGGGGTGACCTGGGAGAATCAACAAACAACGTAGCAAAGTTAGAGGGCCTTGTGAATGGTATCAGATGGGCGATCTCACAGAATTGGTTACCTCTAATCATGGAGGGGGATTCCAGCATATTGATTACGATGGCGGGCCGCATATAGAGGGGCTCGACTATGGCAAAGGTATCGCTCAACTAGAGATGGGAATGTAGGCTTTCTCAGCTTCAACAACTTTTTCTTACCTATCCGGCCATACAGTTCATGCATGTGCGATGTAAGGGAAACAGGTTGGCAGATGAGCTAGCCAAAAAGGGTGTTGAAGCAAGCAACTCAGGCACGCTTGATTATGCATGCGATCACGTGGCTAGTGGATGCTGCCTTGCGATCACAGCCGTTGATATTAACCCCCAGGATGGCTCCACTAACCACGACAACGAAGAGGCACACGGAAGAACAGAAGCAAGGACACACGTAATCCAACGCTCATCCCCTATTAATGATCATCTGTCAAATGACTCCACGCACGATGCTGAATTTATTTCTCCAAGTGGAGATTAGGTTGGTTGCTCGGTGGTTTTTAAACCCATGCTGGTCTCGTCCCATCTATTTAACTCACTTCATTTCCATTTCCCAGGGGAAGGACAGGATCAACGAAAGAACCAATATGAGGAGTAGGATCAATTACAGAAAAGATGGTGATATCGATCTAAGCGGCGGGGACCGTATTAGTAGCATCAGGACTAGAAGGATCACACCGTCTCATTCATGCGAGATCCTAGATAGGGACGAAATGGTTATCATTACCATTAATGGGATTTCATGGCTCGGTACGATGACCATATCTAGTTGCAGAATAATGGATTATAAATTCAATATGGTGGATGGGCGCAATCAGATACGTAGTGATAAAGTAGCTTGCCCTTTCCTGTGTTACGACATGCTATTTTTGTTTCATTTCCATTTTAAGTGGTTTCTTATAATGGGTGGCTTCTCCTCTTCGTCTAGCACTATATTTCTTAGCATTATGGCCCCTCGTATGCGTCTGTGCAGTCAATGTGGCTCATGAAGAAATTTTGAGATGAGGGGAAGGCACAAGGGTGAAGGTTCCTCTAATCAAGCGAATGCTTAGGAGGATGCTCACCCTCTGAATTTTGACAGGGCGCATTTCTATCTTGATGAAACTCATGTGGCCATTGAGGCCCATATACCTCATCTTGAAATATCCCTGCAACATGAGGTGGAAGAGAAACAGGGTCACCAGGTTGTTGCCAACCCCTTCTGGGTGGGCAGAATCCTTTTGGCTCGTGAAATTCAAGTTCGCGAGGTTATTGTCCAGGACATGAAAGGAATCATTGAGGATATGAAATTCATGCAGTAGAGCGATATGGAGAGCACTTGCATGCTGGAAGCCTTGCTGGAAGAACTGTGCGTCCAAACCCCGCTAGGGGCCAGGAGTGGAGAGCCGGGGACTTCGCATTGATCAGCTGGGTGCCTTCGGTGGTTTTTGTTGGTGGTTTTGTTTGGCAGGGATCTCTCGTGTTGGCGTGCTTCTCTAGTTCAAGCTGGATTTCTTCCTTGCTCGGCTTCTAAGTTGTTGTTTTCTTTGGACATCGGTTTCAGTTCTAGTATGCGGCTGGGTTTCAATCTTCCTTATAGGACCAGTCCTTTCTTTGGGTTCCTTGTTCAGAAGTATCTGTTATAATCTCTGCTTATGTTGTATAGATAAGTTGTGGCCGTCCATTTCTCTTTAGGATGGGGCTGGTGGAAGTGTCTATCTCACTTTGGTGGTTCTTTGTACCATTTTTGTAACTTTTTGTACTATATTAATAGAATTTCAATCCCTCTTACTTACAAAAAAAAACACACAAGCCACAAACGAAAATGACTATACACTTATACATAAAATGCAAGACAATTAGAATAGAGGGAGACACATTAAACCATCATTTACTAAATTCAAATGGATCTTGAGATTGACTTATGAACATCAAATCTCTAGAGTGTATAAGACATATAAAATGAGTTGACTCTGTGTCATACTCCTTGATATCTAAATATATAGGAGTAGATCAAATGTTTTTAATTAGACGAAGTTTTTATGTTGACGTTTCTTTAAGTACTCTACTTAAGTTTCGAATTGTTTGCATATGTTATTAAGTTTATGGGTTGAATGGTCAACCACAATCAAATATGGCAAACCAAGTATGATTGACCACGATTGACTAAAAAATATAGTCTTTGAAGAATCTTGAGGACTCTTAATATTCTCCGAAACTTTCATCCAAAAAAACCTCAAGTTGATTTTTTTTACCAAAATAACTCAAGTTAATTTTTTTCAACCATCATAATCTTGACTTCAATAGAAAAATGTTTATGATTAAAAATTGTGCAATTTATTTTCATTGAAAATAATTAATGACTAAAATTTTCATTCAAAATGCCTCTACCAAAGGCCTTTGTATGCACCTTTTGCCAAAATTTGTAACTCATTGTCATAGTTTCATCTAGTAATTCTTGACAATATCCTTATTAAATGTGTCTTATTTTATGCAAATGGTCCATGTCTCATATTTATATGGGGTGAGTAGTTGTGGATGTCCATAGAAAAAAGAACTCAGTTGAGTAGTGCCAATATTTGCGTCCATATTTTGTCATTGTAACCATTTTTAAGTGCATCAAGCTTCTTTCTCTACACTGGATTCAAGAATCACTAGGCTTGCAACATAATCTTATGTTGGTATTGCAGGTGAATTATTAGAAGTATGAACTTTTATGAATGTTTGATGAATTTCGACAACTGGTTATGGAGTTGTGAGGGAGAGTTTTGGCTTTATAATGACCTTTGCTACTTAGTATCATTAATCCCAAATGTCATGGTTTCATTTTATATCCTTTGTAGTGCTCTCATATAAATGATTTATCAAACAAGACATTTGTAAGTGTTCAAAGGTGTTATGCCTACTAATTAATGAAAGAGATTACCTCTTAACCTACTTATTTATGAATTCGTGTAAGTTAAGCACAATGCACTTTCAATGAGTTAGTAGTTATCCAATGATAGTGAAGTACATGCATGGCCTCTTCCACTTCTGCTTTTCAATTTAACACTCAACAACATTGTCATATAAGCTACTTATGTCATAAGGAAAATGTAACAATGAATTAT
This sequence comes from Larix sibirica, assembly GCA_004151065.3. Taxonomy (NCBI): domain Eukaryota; kingdom Viridiplantae; phylum Streptophyta; class Pinopsida; order Pinales; family Pinaceae; genus Larix; species Larix sibirica. Next base: position 9,741 of record NWUY0300025858.1, read on the forward strand.
GGAAATGCCATCCAATCATGAGCTTAATGAGAGATTTAGAAAAACATGCACCTTGTGCATTCACATGTATATTGAACAACTATGTGGAAGAAAATTTACATGATTGTCGCATAACATCTCACTTCCTCTTTTGCTTCAAATGTACTATCTCATTCTTTCAATTAGTGAATTTAGCTAAGGAATTTTTCTTTAAAGGATACGGTTAGTCCTAACCATACTATTCAATTAATTAAGGAAGGTCTTGATCAACATATCCCCTATCTTTGACCATTAGGACACTTAAAGCCACTTTTTTTAGAACGTAACACAACTAAAAGAACATTCGCCCTACATGAGTTTAACATTAAATCATTAGATCCTTGTAACATTCATGTCACCAACATTATCCTAATCCAATCACTGAATTTCCCTTGACCATAATCGTTTATTTCTCATCATGAAAATGTGCAAACTCATCATTATTATGTGCATGAAAAAAACTTCGTTGCAAGATCACATGGTCTAGGGCAACACCTATAAAGAAATAAACCTCATGTTTCTTCCACATAAAGGAACATCTTGGGAGAATGATTTGAATGTATAACAACGTAGTTGTAGAAGTCACAAATATATGTTATAGCTTTTTTGAGGTTGCATCATGTCTCTCCCGTGTTAGATCCAATCGATCTCATGAATGTGTTTTCATCTCCTATGAGGTTGTCTCGTGTCTTTACCTTGTTGGCTCGAACTGATTCCATGAAGGTGTTTTCCTCTCCCAAAGATTATTGAAAAGCAGAAAGGTGTTTACCTCTTATATAGGTCATGGAATGTAATGAGTGAATCAATATTCTTTGATCATTCCTACGAACAAATGAGTGAAGTACTTTTAGAGATTTCAAAATATTCATAACTTTTGGACTACGTTAACATTCATTTTTACTTTAGATGCATTAAGCATGATGATCTATTTTATCTCAAATGGGGTGGCAGCAAAGCGGGAAGGACACATTAATGGTGATAGGATAGAACGTGATGGGTAGGTAGCATCTACAGGTTCGATGGAGGCAGCATCGATGTTGGCCTCCAGGAAGCATTAAACCCCCCCACTCCCAAGAGAAGGAATGTACAACACTATCGGGTGCATTTATTGCATGTTTATGGCGGGCAGAGAGTTGAAAATGATTGGTTGTTAAGCCACCTATAAACGGTGGGAGAGTTTCATTCGAGCCTTCATCCCCCATCGAGATGAGCTCTGGCGATTTTCTCATGACTCGGTGCGTTTAATGTGGAGGTCTACAACATGTTTCTAGGCATGTTGGTGGTGGTGGAAGCTGAAGGATGTTGCATGAACGACACAGAGCCCTGAGCCGTCGAGGACGTGCTTGTCACACGCAGACCCAAGAGACAAGCAGTGCATGCATTGCTCGACACTTGACCTGGATGATTGATACTATGTTGGACATAAGGAGCAACATTCGAGATTTGGAAGAGGATGCGCAAGTTAGATTGCAAGAACTCGGTCATTGGGTGCAAGTTATGATTGAGTGGTGTGCTGATATCGTTGAGCTCTTTCATCTCCCCTCTCTACTTCTCATAGTATTCATGGAGCCTAAGATGGAAAACGCTGCACAAGACACAGAGGTAGAGAACAAGCCTACTCACACCATGACGAATATCTTTGCAACCAGCCAATCTGAGGTCAAGGAGGAAGCTAAGCAACTGACAGAGGATGATTTGGAAAAGGAGGAGAAGCCCACAGACGCCCTTACTGGCACTAGCAAATGTTAGGCCCTGACCCCCAGTATGGACAGTGATGAGCCCCCACGGAACAGGCGACGTCTGGACCCCATCTCTTCGAAGTAGCTATCGACGAAGACAATTTTTCTGCATGCAAACGGTTCGGCTTGGTTTACCACCCAGGGTTTTCTTAATGTTTTATGTTTGTAGTGTTTTGCTAGCTTCAGTCTGGACAACTTGGAACTTCACTTGTATGTTTGTATGGGGCCAATAGTGGCAGCTAGGAAGTTTTTTGAGGATTGTTATCAATTCTCTCTTAAAGGTCTTTTGACTCTATGCCTGTGTTCTTTTATCTTGCCAAGAGGCTCATTTTTTGTTGTATGTATTTGTAAATGAGATATAACGTAAGTTCTAAGTTATGTATGTATGTATGTATGTATGTATGTATGTATGTATGTATGTCATATATATGTTATATTAATGCCAAGTATATAATTTTTATAAATGATTTAAATTATAAAAATTATCTATAATTTATCAATGAATAATAACTTCTCAAAAATTATAGCGAGCTAGGAGTGCTCCACTTTAATTTTTTGAGCATAGGAATAATATTTAACAATAAATTAAATAATTGTTGTTTTGTCTTTTCTCTTAAGATCTTAGTGGACGTTAAAGACCTTCATTATCATCAATATTTAATTTTTATAATAGTTAATTAAAATTGAGAATTCCACTATCTCTTTTATTGATGTGCTTTTAGCTGGGTTGGATTCACTATTGGAATGGAGACATTTCCAGGAGATAATTTTTGTATTTTGTAAAGCCTCTGGAATGTGTGTAAGCATGAAAAAATCCTACATGTTTGGTAATCTTATGGGAGAGGATCGGGTTCTGGAAGTACAGTCTTTGTTGCCATATAAGTTCTGCAGTATCAATGATGGTTTTACCTATCTCGGATTCCATCTTAAGCCTAATGGATACTTAATAAAAGACTAGAATTGGCTGCTTAAAAAGTTTGAGAACAGGATTTCCAATTGGACGTATCATCTGCTATCAATTGGAGGTAAACTTACCTTGGTTAAGTCAGTTTTGATGGGTACCCAGATGTATTGGTTCTCGTTATTGCCTATTCCCTGTTCTGTGATTAATTCTCTAAGAAGGCTTATGTTTAACTTCTTATGGACGGGTGGTCTCAACAAGAACAACCTTGTGATGATTGGTTGGGAGAAAATTTCTTTACCTTTGGATGCTGTAGGTTGGGGTATAAAAGATTTGACTGTGTTCAGTGAGGCTTTGAGATTGAAGAGTTTGTGGCGTGCTATTTTTGGCAATACACTCTGGTCGAAACTCATTCATTAGAAGTATATTAAGATTGAGGTCTTGCATTGGCTAAGGACTCCAGCTAAGAAAGTGAGAGGAGTCTCACCAATATGGAATGGATTCATGAAAGTATATAAATGGTTGGCTTTTGAATTATGTTGGAAAGTCGGTTGTGGGCAGGAAGTTGCTATTGGAGTTGATCCCATAGTGGGGTTGAAAGATTCATATAGCTTATCTTCTAATCTGTTAAATAAACTCAAATCAGCTGGTTTCTATACATTGAGTTCTATTGCAAATGTTTGTAACACAGGCTATTGGAGATCGGATGTTGATCTTCAGTTATCTCCAGATATTGCTGTGGAATGGAAGCACTATATAGAAAATATAAATGCTGCTGGTATCCGTCTTAATTCAGTTGCAGATAAGGTGGTGTGGGGAGGGAATGAAGCCTCTGGTATTGTTACAGCTAGCGTGGCCTACAATTGCATGATTAAAAGGAGGTGTATCTTTCCTAGACAATGGTGGTATGGTAAAATTTGGCAGTGGCATTTGCTACTTAAACTGAAATGCTTCTTTTGGTTTATTCTACAGGAAAGGTTGAAGACTTGGGAGAATCTCATTTTAATGGGGTGGATTGGTCCTAGTCGGTGCATACTGTGTAGAAGTAATTTGGAAACTACTTTGCATCTATTTATGGAGTGTTCCTTTACTTTGGAACTTTGGGAGCAAATTTATCAGAATTTTGACATAAAGGCTAGATGGGGCGGCCAAAATATTGCTACCTCTCTGCAACCGTGGAGGTTGGATTGTAAAGCACATAAGACCCTTCCTATTTTCATATGCTGGGTGGTTTGGGGAATAAGAAATAAGGCTATTTTCGAGGATACCAGACCATATCTGGAAAATTCAACCAAAACTGTTATCAGTCATTATCTGAATTTCCAAAAGGAGGAGAAACCCAGGATTCATAGAACCCTTGGGCATTTTGATTTTGTGGTTACAAATCCGATTCTCTTTTTCGATGGTGTTGCCAATATGGGGGTGTGTGGTGTAGGTGGTGTAATCTTCCTCAATTAGGAGCACTATTTCACACTTAAGATGAAATGTGGATGAGGTACAAACATGAAAGCTGAACTTTTGGCTTTATGGAGCGTTGCAAAAGTGGCTAATAGTTTTGGGTTGGTGAATGTTAAGATATTTGGTGACTCTCGAGTGACCATAAAGTGGGCTAAGGGGGAGTATGAACTTAATGTATTAAATTTGGTTGCTTGGTGTGAAAGAACAAAGGCGGAACTACATAAGCTGGGGGTGGTCACCTTGGAACATATATTTAGAGAACATAATGGGCAGGCTGATCTACTATCTAAACAGGCTTTGGATGGCGAAGATGAATACATATTTTGGGAAGAAATATTTGAGAATCAGCTAATAGACTTTGGCAGCTGTTACTTTTTTGGCTGATCTTGTTGATTATGTCAAAGATATTTATATGTCTGTTTTATGACGTTCACTGTATCTATTTTTGAGTTTTCTGTATATGCCAAGGACATTCTATGTCTATTTTTGGCCTTCTTTGTATAATTTTGAGCTTTCTGAAATACTCTCAGTTATAAGAGGTAGATATTTGGACAGTAAAAATACTGAAATTATGTACTATTTGATTCAAGATTGAATATCAATAGTANTTTTTTTCACGGAGAAATATATATATATATATATATATATATATATAATACAACTTAATATATTCCATATATTTTATGTGATATAATTTTTAAATATAATTTTATTATATTTTTAAACCATACATTATTTGTAGTACTACATAATTTCTAAATATACTTCTATTATCTATTAAAGGAGAATACATAAGGAAGACACATGGACTTATAAGTGAGTTTACAGGTTTATTATACAACCAAAAAAATATGAAGGGAAGTTTTGGGGGAGATCATAAAAGATGTATGATCTTATTTAAAGGTTGTAAAGACTATATAATAGAGAGATTATTACGATAATACATATATAAATAGTGTGGTATGGTTATATAAATTATTAATAATTAAATTCATTTAAACATAGTTAAAGTGTCTATATATTCATAGAGTAAAGTAAAGATAAATTATTTTTAAATAATAATTAAATTAATTTACACAATAAAATTAGGATATGATGTAAGAAAACTATGATTTAAGAAAAGGAAATTATAACATTATGTAAAACAACTAGAATTTGGGTATCAATGAAATTAGGATATGATGTAAGAAAACTATGATTTGAGAAAAGGAAATTATAACATTATGTAAAACAATTCGCTGGAAAAACATTATGTAAAACAACTAGAATTTGGGTATCTTGGAGATTTAATGAATATTGAACGAGGATATGCATTCTAATATTTAGCAATGGAGTTTGAGTAAAAACAATGGAGTTTAGTAAAAATATTTGTATTAATATAATCTATATAAATTAAAAATAAGATTTGAAAATCTCATCTCAAATGTTCAAATTTATCACTCATTGAAAACTTGTGTAAAGACTACCTATAAATATGAGGATTAACTAACGCAATAAAGAGACTTTAGCATATTGTTGAATGTGGATCCCATGTGCTACCAAAAACCCTGAGTGGAAGATATGGGTATGTAATATGGCCCATGCGGGGGTCCATCTATACCATGGAATATCATAAAAGAATGAGTGGGGTAGAGTTAAAATTTGAAAGAAGAGTGGTTTGAGGAAATTATATCTTTGAGTGGATGTGTTTGAAGAGAATGAAAATAAGGAATACTATTTGTGTTTGATCTTTTGCTTAAAGATAAAGTTCACAAATCTATAATCTATAAATAATAATAGGTATAAGTAGCTGATAAAAAATAGTAAGTGTTTGGAAAGGATGAAAATCCTATTTGTGTTTGATCTTTTGCTTAAAGATAAAGTTCTCAAATCTATAATCTATAAATAATAATAGGTACAAGTAGTTGATAAATAATAATAGATACATGAAATTAGTGAATAAAAGAGATGGAGCAAATAGATATGATTAGTTGACAAATAAGAATAAGTACATGATTAATAAATAAAAGAAATGAAGCTTTACTCAAACGTATTAAAACTAAAGTTAGAAATAATGTTTCTTAAGAGAAGTGAAAATTATGTTACTTTTAGACTCAACTACTAGTGTCACAATGAAAAATGGTTTTAAAAAGAGCAATCTTGAAACTATCTTCATGAGTGATGAAATTCATTGTTCACCTTACATGTTAAACACAATAATTATAATGATAAAAAAATCATTACCTTTAAATTTACATTTATACAAATTTATACATTTTCAAACAAATTTATACATTTTCAATTGTATAATTCTTTATATATTATCAATATGGTTTAAATCATCCACATTGTTAAAATCATTATAGTTATTCCTTCATATAGATCTAACTTACAACATTTTGCATGCATATATTAATCGTATACCATGACTATTTCTTTCCACCATTTAAAAATATAAATAAAATATAAATTTATATCAAGGTACTAAATATATTGAAAAATAAATGTTATTTTATTTGAGTTTTATGAAAAAACACACTAAATACTTTATTAACGAAAAACTCGAAATCATATAATGAAAAAAACCAAAAAATATAGGTGATGTTTTATATTCTTTACACATAGAATGTACAATCTTGTATTTTCTCTTAAGTCTAAAGCCTCATATACATCTAGATCTATAAATTGAATTATTGTAACTACAATTTTGAAAATTATACCAAAATATTAAACTTTTCTCTAGATAACCAACAACAATCTCATGTCATCCATGGCATGGATGGATAAAAAATGAGAGGATATGGATTTGATGATTGCAATTTAAATACTCACAATTGAGTTGTGTCACAAAATTCTCTTCATGTTAAGTGTATAGCTTGAATGCAATTTCATTTTTATTGAATCTTCACCTCAATTGTGGGCTCAAATTCACAACAAGATGGAAAGGAAAATGAAAATGAAAATTGTAAGAAACCCATGAATTTTATCGATTCTTTTTGCAAATATTTGTAGACAGAGAGAAAAAAAAAATCCAATGCAATGCCCTAGATAGCATTAATCAGAGGTCATCCTTGGAGTTAAGTGGATCCAATTGCTGAAGGAAAATGTTCGCTTAAAGCCCTTTCCTCTCAATTAGACAAGATATTAATTCTTTGACTTACCAATACAAAACTACATTTTTGGTGTACTTCAATTCCTCAGTCAAGGAAAAGTTCTAGTGTATGGAATAAGTTTCCTAATGTTTGCATCTTCCTCAACATTTCTATAGTACATAGACTTGGCCTCACTTTTCAGTGCTTTTGAATTCATGGTCAACAATAACCAATGCATCCCTTGTCTTCTTCTTATAGAGTCTACCACTCTTCTTAACCTCTTAAGATGGCCCCAATTTTCTATGTTCTTTGTAGATAAACATAACATTGGTTATAAAAAAGGTAATTCCCCTATCCATCAACATTCTAAGTGAATGCCGGTCACCAAATCTTCCACATTATTTTAGTTTACCCACTCTCATCGCATCAAACTTCTCTTTAAAAATTTCATAAATCATCAACATGTCAAGTAATAATGATTGTGAAAAAAAGTGTGATATAATAGTAAAAATGTCTCCACTTCTTGTTGTTCAATCTCTTTATCACATTCTCTCATGTCCCACCCCTTCAAAGAAATTTGATCCCTATAAGTTAATAGAAGATCAAACCATTGCAATGATATTGATATGAATTCTCCCAAGCTTCACTTGATAGGCATGATTTGGAACCTCAAATATCATGAATAAATTATTTTTAATTTCAAAAGATAATTATTAAAAATATTTACAATTTTACCGATATACTTGTTTACTTTTAAAGTAGAAAGAACAATAATTTAAAGTCTCCTTTAAAGGATGTCGTTCATTGAAGTGAAACACACTACACCATATTATAAGTCATGCCTTCTATCACATCAGTTACCAACGGACTTGCCATTCTTAAAGATTTTCCACATAATCTTGCTCCTAGACCAGTCAAAAGGATACTTGAGGTACCAATGGACAAGTCATATAGCTGGGCTTATTTCGATGGTGCTTCGCAGGGACAACCAACTATGGGAAGTGTAGGAGGAATTATATATATATCCAAGTATCATTATATTAGTTTTTCTGCAGAATTGGAATGCAGCTCAAACAATAGGGCAGAACTGTTGGCGATCGAGGTCATTATGATCTTGGCTATATCCAAAGGATTAGACAACATTCAAAATTTTGGAGACTCCAAATTAGTGTTGGACTGGTTATTCAAAAGAAGACCCCCAAGGAACTATATATTATAGCCTATTTTTTAGGAGGTTATACTATTGGAAAACCAGATCAGGAGGATCTCTATCAAACTTATATACAAAGAAAAGAATGTGGAGGCAGTTAGACTATCCAAAGAAAGACTCAAGATTGGAGATGGATTTTGGCATAGATGGGAATTGGTTGGCAACTCGATTATGCAACTTGCATTGGGGCCACATTTGGGTTGAATGGTTTTATCTCCGCTTTTCCGAACATCATGATATTCTAAATGGAGTAAAGCTCCTCTACATACTTGGAATATTTTTCTTTGAATTATTAGATAGATATATTGTTAGCATATTCAGAATATCGAATTATATGTATGATCTATAACTTTTGAAAACTAATTAACCTATGCAAAATGTGATTGCATTATAATTAATACACTTGCTTATTTTTTCCAAGGAAAAAAAAGTCATGCAAACTAAAATTTGATAGAATTATTGTACATCACGCATTTAAGTCTTACACACATCATTAGCAATAAAATTGGTCAAATATCATCTACCTTGTAACGTTTCGAAGGATATATATGAAACCATATACAAACCAATTGATTACGCATAAAAACTCTTATGTATCAATCGAAGTTTAAAAGGATTATCAAATGGACTTTATCAAGTGAGCACTACTAATACCTAGAGATCACTTCACTTGTTTCCCAACAAGGAAATGCAAAGGCAATAGGTGAAATTGGGCATATCCCCCACTCTACTCTAATGAAAATGCTGGAATCCACGTCATCATGGATCTGGATTCATGGATCAGTCTGGTCCTTCAAACTACCTTGTTTCAAAATGCTATAATCTAAAGTATAATGGTTTGAAATTCTTATTAGTGAACCTCGCATGTTTAATCCGATCTTTATGAAATAGAAATCTCATTTTATGACAAGAAGATCTAAATTTTTTAAAAGCATGCAAGTTATGAATTTTTATATTAATGTTCACTCAATTCATTCACACATGAGATTTTTTAGGTCTCTCCATCTAATTACACTTTCCAAAGGTTTTTACTTGTGCTATAGTTGCATTACAATTGCATTATTTATATGGGCAGAGGTCATAAAAATAATGCAACGAACATGTATCCACTAACAAAGAAGATAGAGACACGGGTGTAAGTTAAAGTCTAGATGATTTGTATTTATTATCTAACGAATTATTTTGATTAAAATCAGCTAAAATTTGTTGAAACATTTAAAAAAATGAAAGAAAAAACATTATTGTTGATAAAAGTTAAAAGGAAAAACATTGGAAACCTAACTAAAATAGTGTTAAAGTGCTCAATTGTGTTTGTATACTTCCTTGAAAGATGCACCATTTCCAATCGTCCAACATTGGTGACAATGCACCATAATGGGTCGACGGTCATTCCAAACAAGTTCGCCCAAGTGCAGACGTACAGGTGAGTAAATTGATGGCATAGAACTTACATTCGTTGAATGAGACGAAACATATCAGTACGAATCTTGTATATATGGTTTCAATAACTATATGGATAAGTGCATATATGGATTATTCGATATGGGGACAATTGTGGGTAGATAACACTCCCATGAGTGAATGGATAACAGTTTTAGGACTACAATCCACTGTGTGCAAGAAAGACTATTGCTCCATTGAGAATTTTCCAAGCCTATTCAGTATCAAGGATTAGCTTGTAGACGACCCTGCGTCCATGGGGACAATTGTGGGTAGATAACATTCCCATGAGTGAATGGATAACAGTTTTAGGACTACAATCCACTGTGTGCAAGAAAGACTATTGCTCCATTGAGAATTTTTCAAGACTATCTAGCATATCAATGGCATTCAGTGTCAAGGATTAGCTTGTAGACGACCCTGCGTCCATGGTGGTTTTGATAGCTTGTTTGTCCTTATTTGAATCCTAGTGGATAAAGTTGATGTCCCTTTAGCTGCAAAACAATGAATATCATGGACAATACCTTCGAAAGTGGGGATGTCATAGCTTCTCCAACTAGTATTTTATGATTCTTTCAAAGAAATCATTCGGTGGATATAGGTATAATTAGTTTTATATTACTCTTATGTTTTGTTGTGTTTTTTGTAATTTGTGAAGAGGTAAAGATAGACAAATTCTATAATATCCTATCAAATAATATCCATAAAGTTTCATTAATTTTTTTACTTTTTATTAATTGGAATATATATCTCTTTATTTGGAATTATAAGTTAGAGTTTACATTGTAAATTTTTTACTTAATATTTTATTATTTTATTAAAGTGTTACATGCCAACTCCATGTTGGGCACAAAATTACACTTCTCCTTCATATTGGGTTGTAGAAAGCACCTCTCAATGCAATTATGGTTCTAGATTATGTGGTTTTTTCCCTATTAATATTAACAAGTTTGATCTGATTTTCCTTACTACTAACTCATTTTGATGATGGACTACATTCGATTGCTATAATCATTGAGAATTAAAAACCTATATGACGGATCTAAAAGTACACTCTCATCATACTGAATACTGAAGATTAATTCATGTTGAGGCAAAAGAATCAATATATCTTTGAACATAAAAGCATTGGAAATGTTAAATATGTCTATAAACAATATGATGCACTCCATACTAAAAGCCATGTTGCTAAGAAAACAAAAGAAATCATGGGAAAGATTTCATTCTACCGCAATTTAGAGATCCAACATCAAACAACAAATGGATTTAGTATTGGAACCATGAAGCCGATCAACTAGTTTACTATTACACCTATTTGGGGTCACTCTTCTTCACATTTGTCGAGCATCCACTTCATGTAATGATCAATGTATGCACACATGTCATTACAATCCACTCCCCAAACTATAAACCAACAATTTGTCAATGTCTCTCACAAACACAAACACATTTCATTAGTTTCCTGTCTTTGCCTCTACTGCCACAACACAATTAGCTTAGAAAAAGACATAGAGATATCGGCAAGTGTGCTTAGGCATCCATGTATATGTGGATAGGTGGTCAAATTCTACACTGTGAACCTTTTGATTTCAAGCGCATGACTCAAAATTTGTTTGGGTAATTGATTTCAACTGAAAATACCATCTTAGTCTCCAAATCATTGATCTTCTATGGCACTGGCATGCAGGTTGCATTTTAAATGGGACAGTGTGCTATACAAATCATGGAGAGTTTCATTGAATAATGAAAAACAATCTTGTAGAGAACAGTATTTTTTATGGCTCAAGTCAAGCTAGATTGACATGCTTTGAGGTCGGGTATTGCCTTCCCAAATGCTTCGATGTTCAAATTGATGATGATTTTCAAATCTCTATCAGTCATGCTCGTTAAGACAATCCAGGAAAGTTTGAATCATTGGACACCCAAATTTCAAATAGAATGTTGTTGCAAGCATCTTGTACTACCATGGATGTGGTTTTGATGGTGATTGCTCTCATCCAAAGATGAGTGATGGAGGGCAAAGTACAATTTGTTGAATGCTCTATGATTGACATTATTGATGTTGCTCACCATATCCACATTACATCAAACCATGAAGACATATAGGATAAGCCAAACCCAACTATCAATATTTTGTGATGGATGAACAAGATCAAGTCCAAGGTATATGTCCTAAAACATCTTAAGCATCACATGAAAGACATACATTTATATGAGAGATCACCTTACGATGTAAATATAGTTGTGTTCATTTGTTTGGTTTTGGAATATGTTTAAAAATATATCTTTTTTAACTTGATGTAAAGAAGAAAATTAATATTGTTAATATATATATATATATATGGGTTTCATAGTGAAATAGGGCATTGGACAATTCCTAAAACATTGTGGGTAGAAAGACTTTGCCTATCTTTGGGGTATCATAAGAGGGTTGAATATTGAAAACACTTTCTCTTTGAATGTCTTGTGTACACCCACAATATCAACCTTCCTAACTTTTTAACTAGTCAAAATTATAGTGATCTAGGAATGATTTTTTTTTTAACTTTTCACAAAGAAATAAAATTATAAAGCAAACTAAGTAATTCCTTACCTTTCTTAAAAACCAATAAATTAAAAAGTGTCTCGACGAATGTTAATAACCATCATCATCATCATCACCAACATATCTAGAAAAATCTCAAAATATTTGTGAAAACAACATAACAACATCAATGAGTTCATTCTTATTAAAACATAAAATAAAATTTATTTGACAGTAAAAGTTATACAACTTAAATAGGCCTAACATACAACTTTAGTGAACTTAGTTAAGAACATGCATTTTTTCCTAAAATAATACAAGTTCAAATTTAAAAGGAAACATAGTATATACACCGTCTTAACTTTAATAGTTAATTTTTTGTAAAAAAGTTCTCATCCCACAAACAAAGAAAGACCTTATACACAAATTTGACATCTAACAAAACTATAACTTTACAAATTAAATTAATTATTTATTAGAATAATATTAAATTATAAAATAACAACGAATTACCTTTGAACATGTTAGCGTTAAGAATCTCCTTGCAACACATACTTACAATACAAATTGTGGTTCTTTATAGCCTTAAGAATAAGAATCCCATTACAACACATACAATACAAATTATTTTAATATTGAATACCAGATTATAATAATCACACATTAATTTAATCAAATACATATGACTTTGTTTAATGTATCTTAAACTATTAGTGATACCAAACCAAAAAGAGAATAAATGTATAAGTGAATAGGTCCAAATTAGTGCATCTCAAATGGCTCTAACTATATTAAAAAGTGAATAAGGTTTAAGTAAACAGTCCAAATCATTTGAAAAGTGAATGGATCTAAATCATTACATATCAAATGACTAGAGGTACATTATAAGGTTTAAGTAAATGTCCAAATCACTTGAAATGACATGTTCTTGCACCCACTCTAAGTAATTCCAAATAGTAAGACAAACCTAAATGTCCAAATCACTTGAAATGACATGTTCCTGCACCTAAGTAATTCCAAATAGTAAAACAAACCTAAATCATAACAAAAGGGCACATCGCTCATATATGTGATTTTTAGAGGAACTATATTTCAAATGACCTGACATTATACCCACTATGTAAATTCTACATAGTAAGACATGTACCTAAATCATAATGGAAGGGTACATAACTCATAGGTGTGGTTTTTAGAGGCACTATCCCATAAAATGATCATGTCCAAATAATATCATATCTCATAATTGTTTGAAACTGCTTTTGGGTGTTGTAAGGAATTCTTCATAAAAATGCGGAACAAAATACGTTGGTATTAATGTACATAATAGACATTTCATAATTGGTGTATTTTTAAAATTATATAATAGACATTTCATAATGGGTGTGTTTTTAAAATTATATATTTTATTAATAAATTCTTTTGTAATTACATTTATTTGACCCTTCAACTTTCTTTATCTTTTTATGAAAAAACACAACAAAGATGTCATGCATGGCATGACCTAATATAGCGGTATACATCCGTCAACGTTCCAAAAGAGTGCAAGGCTATGTTTAAGTTCTATTGATTCTTTATTGGTATGATATCACTACAATATCTTTTTCACATAAAATAATACTATAGTTGTATTAATAGGATACCAATTATACATATATCGATCATATATTAGAGTCCACATACACCGCAAGAGTTTCAATATGCTTGGACTTTGAGAAGAAAAGAAGGGTCGTTAGAGCGAAGAGTTCGCTACGTGTGTTAGAACCTAGGCCGCAGCCCATCCATCCTCGAATAAAATGGACTCTAAATATGTGTAATATAAACCCAACTCCTGATATATTACCAGAATCGTGAGATGCCCCATGGAACATCCCATAAGGCTAGCTGCTAAATTGGGCAGGTTGAATAGCTCTCGGACATGGTTGATTAACAACTTATTTTTATTAATTTTAATTAACTTTTGAACATCCTCAAATTATTTTTATTAATTTTTGTAATTAAATTCCGAAATAATGGGGCAAGTGGGCTAAGAGGGCACCCTCATGAGGATAAGGTTTTCAAAATGGAACTGGAGTTAATAAAATAGAAAGGTGGCTAAAGCAATGTGTTAAATTTAGGAAAAGAACAAAAGAAGGAAAGGTGTT
>NWUY0300025864.1:20643-38619 GCA_004151065.3 Larix sibirica
TAAACACTATGAATTTTCCCCCCTCCATCCATCTCCATCAAATTCTCAGAAGAACCACCCTCCTCATACCTCTCTTCCATGATATCAAGTTCTACCATGTCAAGCATAAGAATAATGAGCAGGCTGACAAAGCAGCCAACGAAGCGATAAATCTTGGGAAAGGGACTATCAAAGTCAATAATGTGCAAAATGTGGTTGCTATACCGTAACTCCACGAGGTCGGTTAAACATGGGAAGAGACGTCATATCATGATCTACTTGACAGATGGCCTGCGCTCCTGCCGACGGTTGGGAACTAACTTCGCCTGCTGCGTGGATCCTCCCCACGTGAACTCTATAACTCGCCGAACCTCCCCTTCATCCTCGCATCAGATCGACCGTATGCCCATCTTCAGAATGATGTGGTTATCATCCTTGAGGATGACGATTGGTACCAGTCCTTGTACGCTCGCCTTGGTGCAATTAAGCAGAAGGATCTCGCAGTCCAAGGAAATCTCGCAGGTATCATGTCTCAGGCGTGTGAAGTCTTTCACCACCCTGCAAAGCGAATTAGGCACTTTAAATACCAGAATTATGATGCTTCATGGGCCGTTGATCTGTGAAAAGGATAATCAGGGCAATGATTATCGAACAGCTCCCTCAAGCGGTAATGAAAGAGTCCATTTATGGATGAGTACGGGAACCCTGAAGAATGATTCTATCAGGTGGCTAAAAGGTTTCCCCTCCAGCCTCAATTCGATGACCTTAAATCCCCTATGGGTCCACAGAAATGTTCCCAGCAATCTCCAGAAGGTTTCACTTCTACCACCCTGGACTCTGTATTTCGCGCTGAAGGCGGTTGCTCCCGAGGGACAAAGGTGTTCAAGAAATTTTGACCCACGTCCTCTGTATCTTCTGAGGAACATCTGGTGCGCGCTCGACACAATGGCTTACTCTGGGGACTCTGCCGCGTCCTCCCCAGACCCGCTCCTCGAATTGGAAGCAGATATAAGAGTTCTCCGCAGGAGGGTTCGTCGACAGGGCGATTTCATGAGGCAATTGGATGTGCAGGGAGGACAAAGGCTCGACAGAATTGATGAGGAGATAGGTAGATCGCGTGCAGAGGTTGAAGCTGCTCTGGACTCTCTGGAGACAAGGGTTGCTGCAGCAATTGAGAGCATGAACACCGGGCTGGGCAAGTTGGAGGACGAGATAGCGAAGCTGCGGGCGGACGGAAATTCAGATTTCATCAAGAATTAGGACGAAGGCAACCCCTCCTCAAGGGCTAAACAGTGCTAGTTCAGTCTATCCTCTGACTCCTCTGTTTTTCAGTTTTTTCCTAATAGTCCTGAAATTGTTAAATCACTGGCAAGTGTAGTTAAGGACCTTCAAAGACCTGTTTTTGTTAATACACAGGCATCTGTTTTAAGGACCATAAGACTGATAGGGTGTTTACAGTTATGGAGATGTAATTTTGCTGGTGATTCCGTCACCTTTTTTTAATACAATTTCTAACCATTTTTGTCAAAAAAAAAATAAGGACTGAAAATATAACCAAAAAAAATAATCCCTACTTTGGTGGGGACTAATAAGAATTGGCTTTGTCATCTTGTTGAGTATCACAATAGTTCTACTTTGGTGGGGACTAATAAGAACTGGCGTTGTCATCTTGTTGAGTATCATAGGTTCCTCTTAGTGAGTATGAGAGGTTCCCTCTAATTGAATCAAGAGTATTCCATTCAAGTTGGTGAGGTTTAACAATGTCGATAGGAAGCTAAGATTCCATCCCTGCTTTATGTCATTGAAAACATAATAGTTGGCCATGGCATAGTATATACTATCATTCTAAGATGTCATAGGGATATCAAGAGACAATCAACCAAATTAGGTTGTTAGAATCTATGGCATTTGTCAAACTTTTTAGAAGTTAGTACATAAAATTGGTGATGATATATGAACTTCCCTCAATTTCATAAAAATTGTGTTTTTTAATCAACAAGTCATACTGCAATCAATGAAACATATATATAAGTTTGAATTAGAGTCAACACTAACTAATTTTTTTGGCTGAATTGGATATGAGGAAAAGATTGTACTAAATTAATGGTGTTTCTATAAGTCAAATATATGCATATACTTAAATTAGTATCAACCTATTAGCACGAGAAAATGCCGCCTTCAACAACAGGGTTACCCCCAGTGAAAAGTCTCAATTAGACTTAACACCATTTCAGATAGGGAACCCATTAGGATTATGGTTTGGTATCCATTACTAAATTTAATGTTTGAATTGAAAATGAAATACAATAGTAAGAAATTCCAAATCCTACTATGTAAAATGCAATTAGTCTAACCTATCCTAGCAAGGAGAATGAACCTACGTATGGGAATTGCAATACACCAATGGTTGTAATGCCAATTATTTCTATAAATAGAGAGTTATTTAAGGGAAAAAAGCATAACTACAAATATTAATAGTAAATCAGACTAAGAATAGTTTGTCCTTGCATTTAATGTCAGTAGTATTATATCAATAAACTCAAAGCACAACAAGAAGAAATGGAGCAGATGTGAAGAACTGGAACATAGAATAGTCCATATTAACAACACACACTAATACAACAAATTCTTAAATGAAGATAAGAAAAATAAATACTTCAAAACTTACAACCACATAATCAAAACCCTCCTACAAATGGCCTTTAAGGCTTCTCCTCATTAAATGCCACAAAATATTTTTACAAAACTCAATGTGAAAAGACCAGTGTTTCCCCTTTCTTTATCTCCGTTCTTTGATATTCTTTTATACAATTTCAAAAGATAACTACCTAAGACTCTTGGGTGTCCTCTTTGGCAGTTACAACTGTTCAACTTCATTTTGTCATATTTACAAAAGGAAATATTAATATTGAAACTATAGTTTACTTTGAACCTTATCATTGAAATAAGATACCCATGTATCATGTTGGTTGGAGATATTGATTGCACACCAAAATATTAACTACTCCAATGTAACCTCATAATTGGATGAATCTTTTGACATTGTGCTCATTCCTCTTTTCAATGTGTTGAGGTATGACTTTATGAAGTTGGTATCTTTGGAGGGATAGCATTGAAGTCTCACAGTGCATCCTTGGAAACTTTGGATGGAATCCTGATAGCATTTCTCTTACTGCGATGACTTCCTCAAGATAATTCTAGACTTCTTCTGAACTCCTAGAAGCATCCATGGGACCAATTGATGGCATATTGCTGCTCTAGATCACCTTCTCTACTGATAGATGTAAACATGTGTAATTATTTACTAATTTGGTAATATGTTTCTCTAATCCATCACTTGTCATCTAACAATTGCGTAAGGATGCATAGTTGTACTCATTGTCTCCGTCACTCATACTAGGTAAATCTATTGGTGTATCTCTTTCTTCAGTATGTCACTTCCTCAACTCTTCCATACCTAGTTGGAATCCCCAAATACCAATTATCTTGTCTTGTACTTGCCTCAGGAGAGCTAAGAATCATGAGGCATGATTAAGGAATTCTTGTAATGAAATATACGTGTCCATGTGCATAGAATTCAACTCACTCCACAACTCATATGCATGTGTTTGGAATTCTACAAGACTTCCAATATCATCTCTAACATGAAAAATCCTCCTCCTATTCTTGTTTCTTTCATTTACCATATTTTTCACATTGAACTCAAATGCTTTGTTGATGGTCACTCTAGTAGATGTCATTGTACATGGGTCATCCTATACATTAATTATTAATGGTTTTTATGTTGTCACTATCAAGTGTGGATATCCTAGAAGATGGAACTTCTTGCATGTTTGCTTTAGTACTAATTTCCTTTTCTCATCAAACAAAAAGGACCCCAGAGATGCCATTGCTTATATTAATTTGGATGGTGTGAAGCTTCCTAGGAACAATTCCTGTGGAGGAAAGTGTCCTCTTTTGATGGTCAAGATAAGGGTTTTTGGGGCTACACCAATGCTAGAAGTTCTAATATCCATCCACTAAGCTTGTTCATTTCTTCTCTTTTCTTCTTCTTCTTCTTCTTCTTCTTCTACTTTCAGTTTTAATTCCTAGCTTCCTATTTTTTTCTTTTTCTATTCTTCCCTTTCTATGGCATCAACTTCTTAGTTGTCCTTGGTATTCTTTTATAGGGCTTCAAGCTCTGCTTGAACTCTCACTTTCTCTCAATTTGTTACTTCTAATGTTGCCAACCTTGTTGTTTCTACTACTACCTCTTTAGCTTATCAATATTTCTTTGAAGAAGAGAATCATTTTCTCTTATTTCCCATCCTTTCCGCTACTTCTTCTAGTGAAAAATATCTCTCGATGTATTCTTCATATTTCTAATGCTCATTCTGGTATGGCCATATGAATTTGCAAGCATGGCAATGATTGTACACCATTTTTCTGAGGAACATGCCTTTAGGATAATTCTTCACCAAAATGAAATGTCTCTAGTGCATATACTTCTATCTTGATTTCCTCCTTATTTTCTATGTTGTATGCTCCTACAACAATGGGTAGAGGAGTCCATGGTGCCTTCTTGGTAGCTATAAGGACTATATCTACTCCATTAACATAAGTCTGATATGAAATTTAATACAAACCTTGTCCCAAGACAAATGACCTTTGTGTTGTGAGTACTCTGAGACAAATCATGGGATAGATTAGGGACTGGTATCATGTTGTGTAAGGAATTGAGAAGTAAACGCTTGTCCTGGTAAATGAATATCCTAGCATCTTTCAACAAGAATTCCATGGGGATGCCATCGATGCCTCCCATCATTGTGCAAACCATAGCTATAATTTTATATGGGATACCAATACAGAAACAAACTTACAGTATAAAGGTTAAGCTTGAAGCTATACAAATATCATGTTGGGAGTATTAATGAAGTGCAATCAACACTTGTATCGGTGGGAGTAACAAGGGAGACACCATGCATTCCTTTGCCTTCATTTTCACTTCATTCACCATTGTCTCATGAGGAGGGTTCACACAAATTTTACCATATATGTAACTCAATGCTTCTAGCAGGATCCCAATCCTATCTCTTAATGAGGTGAGTCGATATTCCCATATATAAGGTGGTGGTTCCTATTAAATCGTGGTTATAGACATTAACTAGTGGGCACACACTGTAACAGCTTAGTGGGCCAGGTTCTCATCAATTGATAAAATAACTAATGGTATTGGTTTTTAAACGTGGGTGGTCAACCTATTAAGTAACACACATACATGTTCTTTGCTATTGTGATTGGCCATGAGAAGGTATGTTGGCATCGATGTGTGCAACATGTGTATCGATTTCCCTAATCCTTTGTTTATTTTAATGCAAGGGTGAAAAAATTGATGAGTAAAAGCGAGAAACATAAGCTAACCTATTGAAGGTGAATAACATTTAGTTTTCCAAGTGGACTATAGGTGGAGACATCCCTGGACCAACCAATAAAGTTTTCTCAAGCTACAAAAGTGACACGTGTAAGTGGTTCAAGTATCGTTGGCTCCTTTTGGTAAAACATGGTGTGGTGGACACAATGTATTTCCCCTTTTCAACTTTTAAAACAACTGAAAATAAACCCTCATTTAGGTTTTAGAACTCGTCGTTTATCATTGGTGGCTTAGCTTTGGTCTCTATAGCATGTTGCAAGTTTGAAATCTTTAGATTGATGACCCTTTCCCTATATTACAGATTCTTTATCTTCCTGTATGTTGTGTGTCACAAGGTAGAAGTCATTCATTCCCATGACATGTTTGCAAGTTCAAAAGTTTGTGGACTCATGACTCATCACAAGATTTAAATGTTTGGTATCAGCGATGATTGACCTTGTTACAACCAAAAGGTATGTTGTGTCGCACCCTACATGTTTAGTGGGGTCACAACATGTCAGGCGAGGAAATATTTTCGAGTGGTTATGCAAGTTGCTAAAACGCACAAATGTTCACATTTTATATGTCATGTGGAGAAGAATATTTTGTTTGTGATGTGGCGCAAGGGAGAAACATTTCACAAGTGTGATATGTTGTGTGGTAGAAACATTTCACAATTCCGTGATTGATTGGATCCGTGCTGGTGCGAAGAAAAAAGGGATGTGCTCTATTGGTCACGATTAGTGGTTGTCTCACCGATTCTTATTCACAGGTTATCCTGGTTGGTGGGTAGTGGTTTCTAGGTCGGAGTGGGACGGGATAGGATCCTTGGTCATACTTTTTCCGATGCACTATCTGTGGAGACAGTTCGGATTGTTAATGGTATGGGGAATTTTTTCTTAATCCAGTTGAAAATGGACTCTAGAGAAAATCGGTTGATGAATACTTAGCTGTCGGCTCAGGATCTTCATTTATCTGGTATCGCTGCCATGGAATGGGACTGTTATATAACTGGGTTGATTCATGTTGGGATTTTATAGTCTGAAGGGATGGACACGCTTATTTGGGACTACGGAGGTGGAGATGGATCAATTACTACTTCTGCGGTTTGTTTGGTCATAGCCGAGGATTCTGGGCCTTCACATAATGCATGGTGGCATACTGCTATTTGGCTTTAGGACATCCCTGGAAAGATCAAACTCTTCCTATGGTTGGATTTCAACGATAATATTATTACAGGCGACCGCTTCAGATTACATGGTGGTATTGGGCTTTCTGTTTGCTACCTGTGCTTCAGTGCTGAAGAAACCTGTGTACATTTGTTTACTAAATGTTCGGTTTCCTTGCAACTTTGGGACAAGCTTGCCATTTATTTCAGGTTGGTTGGCAGTTGGACGGGGGACACTTTGGACCAATGCGTGAAGCATTGGTATAATAGTTATCGACGGCAGATGGATTTTCACCTGTGATTTATTTGGGGCGTTTGGCGATTGAGGAATTATGTGTTATTTGAGGCTAAGTCTTATAATTTCAACAACGATGTCCATTATGTCAAATATTTTATGTTGGATGCTCTGAAAAAGTCGCCTCCTTTAATGAGAAATGCATTGGTCCATCCGGTCATTTGTTATGATAACCCAGTGGGGATGTTTGATGGCGCGACACAGCAAGAGTTTTCTGGGGCAGGATGCTTCTTGATCCTGAACCAGGAACAACATGTAGAGTTGTACTTTGGTTGCGGAGCTAGTAATAATTCTAGATCTGAGCTCATTGCACTATGGGGTATACTAACGTTGGAAAGATCCTTTGGGACTCATACGTTGGATATTATGGGTGATTCTTCTGCTATTATTAATTGGGTTTCTGGTAAACATCGGCTTCAAGTTCCAGCCTTAACATATTCAAAAAAGGGGATATTGGTGCTCCAAAACTCCTTTACTGCACTAAGGTTTAGCCATGTTAGTAGGATCTTCGACAAATAGGCGGATTCATTATCTAAGAAGGGTCTCCAACTGAGTGAAGGAAAGGCCATGATCTGCCACTTTTTGAAGAATCCACTGGTGGAGGAAATAGAGACGTTCATATACTAATCCATTGCCATTTTTTTGTTGATTATCACTTTTTTGTAACTATGCAGATATATATTTTAGTTCATAAGTTTTTTGTATTTCTATTGGTTTGCTGTAGTTAGTCACTGGACTTGATGATCCTCTGTGGGTTTCTTGATTCTACTCAGGCTTATGGTTGACTTGGCTTTGAGTCGGGCAATTGTCTTGTTAGTTTTGGGTTGTTTAGTGATGAACTTTGATTAATCTCTTGCCTGTAATGGTTGAATGTAATTCTGATGAATAGAATATGGTCTTATGGACTGCTTCACTGTGTAGTTTCTTTGATTCATATATGAATAGCAAGAGACTCTTTTTCTTTTGGAAAAAAGAAACATTTCACAATTCCCACTTGTGTTTTATGTAATATGTTGTAGAAATTATGGGGTGTTGTTGCTAGCTCAACATAACCTCAAACATCTATGTATGTGTTATTATTTTTTTCTAAGGAAAACTTTACAAAAAAAACTCAAGGGATGCTACTTAAAATTTATGGATGTTATCTCTAATAAACTTGCCAACATAGATTAATGGCCAATGAGATTCAAAACAGACACCTACAACCACACAAATTGTCAAATTCTCAAAAACATTGACAACAATCCATCAAGATAACCTCTTGAACTTCAAATTATATATATATGCGTGCAATTAAAAAATAAAATTTAAATCTATATCAAATAAAAAAATAAAATATGAAATATTATGATACATTCACAAGTAACGTGGAAATTTAATATATACAAATTGAAAATAAAAATACAAAATGGAAAGTGAACATTGAAAAGATAAATATCATAATATCAAAGTTATAAATTTAACATTTTTACACTTAAATATTTAATACTAGCTATACTAATAAATCCCTTTAAAAAATTAGACTTTTGGAATAACTCTCTGAAAATAAAGCCTTATACCAAATCATTAATCATGAAATATGTATACCAAACCTTAAAATAAGAAAACCATGGATCATTCCCCTTAGTTTAGTTAGAAACATTTTTTCATACTTGAGACTAGGAACATCGATACCAAATCATTAATCATAAAAAATGTAAACCAAGATTATCTTGGATCATTCCCCTTAAGTTTAGTTAGAAACATATTTTCATACTTGAGACAAAGAACATATCCCTACGATGGGAAGACATGTCTCCAATATGGAGATGCAACTCCGAAATGGGAAGAACTCCGAAATGGGAAGACACAAGATGGAGACCCATCGATGGAAACTAAGTTTATAAACCTCCTACCTCCATCTTGGTATTCAGCTTAGGGCATATTCCAAACAATAGATATTATTTTTGAAATGGTTGCATAATAGTTCAATTGTGTGATTGAATTTCTTCATTAAAATATCAAATATCAAATGTATGTATTTGGCACTTAGGTTCATAAAGCAAATCCATTAGTCTCTTAGAGATAAATCTAGACTAGAAATAACGAAGGTTGCATTTTCCATTAGTATTTTAATAAATATACATTAAACAATATTAAAGCAAATCCATGTTTCTAATTGTTATGCCATACGTTTTTTAAAATCATCCTTGAACATACATTAAACAAAAACACACATATTGTGTAGTATTTTAAATAGTATGGGATACAAGGTAGCAAGTCTATGCCTTTAGTCTTGAAAAGTCCTTTAGTCTTGGAAGGTAAGTAGAGAAGACAATTTCCAACAAGTGCGCGTATGATTTCTATGGTCAATACAAGTGACTCTAAAGCAATGACATGGCTTGTTTCAATTTCTTTTCTAGCATTTGATCTTGTGGAAGCAAAGATAGTTTGAGGAGAGAAGGAAGCACCTTAAATAATCCCATCATCACTAGTTGAAGCACCAATTTATGCATCAGTTCCTATTGTTTGATGCCAATATGTTGTTCCAAGTCTAGTACCAAAGTCGATATATATGAAGGTCCTTAAAACAATTGTCGTAATATGCATCAACTGGCTTCTTAGTAGTATAATGCTAGTGCAATGGTTCAATATTACCCAAGCCAAGATAAGCAATTAGGCATAACATCATAGATGATGTGTAGACATATCATCACAAATAGATAACAAGAATGCATAGTGCAAGTTTTGCAATGGAAATGGTTTAATTGAAGGAACAAACTTACTACAAGGTGCATGAACATTTCAATGCATGCTTGCCCACCAACATGATTTGTGTTGCTAGAATGGGGGAAATCAATAGTATCATTAATTGACCTTAACAAACCATGATTTATAGATAAAACCTAGTGCAATAAGTACCAAGGTTCATATGTTATTTATTGTTGCTTCCATTGTTGTGATCTTTAATGTACCCACCCCATTAATTGAGCCTTTGTATTCCTAGATATTCCCTATTAACGAGTTATTATTCCATTGTGTTTCGAAATTAATTTGAACCAAAGAATGATCGCAAGATTCAGTATCTTGAATGTAATTCGACAAGTAATGAAGGTTAGATAAGACATAGTAGACGAAGGCACCAAGTATAGTTTAATAAGACAATAGAGAAGAAAATAATGAATTAAATAAAATAAAAAAATATAATAGGGGGGCAAAGAGCGAGAGAAATGGGAAGTACAAATCAATTCCTTGCCCTCTCCATTACCTCAAATATCCTATATATCGTTGTAATAAGAGTCCTTTGGCCTTTCCATTATCTCAAATCTCCTATATATCCTTGTAATAAGACTCTCAAAGTGTCTTTTGGCCAAACAAGGGAGATGCTAGAGAGATATGAGCCACATTGTAATTAGAGATTGCTGAAATAAACAAAGAAACCATTTAAATGTTGCTTTTTCCATTTGGATTTCCAAGGTGAACTCTTTATATTTTCTTGGTGTGTTTTAATTCTAATTGTGTATGTTTGTGCATTTGACACTTCATTGTTACATTGAACGAGTATGGACATTTCATTTCTATTAGTCACTCAATGAGGGTAGAGAATAATAGTTGTTGGCATTCTAATGGAGATTAATTGACTCTTTCTTCAATCAAGTCGATGGATTTGTTCATTGAATTCAATGTTCTACTTTGACACCTCATAGTTCACATATATGTCCTTAAAGTATTCTGAATACTCATTGATTATGTTAGAAATCTAATCCGAATGGATTAGAGGTTTGTAAATAATGTAAATAAATCAAATCTATAAGATGAAGAGTCTCTTTGTACTTCAACGGACCTGTTGGAATATGAAGACCAACACTCATCTCTACTGTATAAATATAGCATCCATGATTAATAAAATATATTCGGGAGATATCTCAGACATGCGATATCATAGCACTGTTTAAATCCTACAATAGTCTACCATATTCCTTCCAGTCTGCTTGGAAGTGCAATCATAGGCTAAGAGACTGTAATGTCTCTCTCTCCTATGGAGAAAGACTCCTTTAAATTTTTTATGTGTATTGGTGATACATATGCATCGTTTACCCATTCTCCTCCTGTGCAGATGTTATCTGATTACTATGGGTGTGTCTTTCTTTCTCAACTCACACTAGAATTCCTCCACGAACTCTATAATTCCTCCACATACTCTCCTTTCAAGTGAGTTGTTAAAGACCATGACTTCTTGTAGCATTACTCCATCTGTGAACCCTAATGTATGCATGCTCTATCTTCTAGGAATCCACCCCATTCATTGTTGCATACTGCTAGAAAATTGTAGTATATACTTTCCAGCACTCTACGTTCTTGTGCTGGAAAAGATACTTATTGTAAAGGTGGAAGAGACTTTAGACCTGCACCTACTTCTTTTTTTCCCAAACTTAGTTAATTTTTAGGTTACCTACATAACCATATCTAAAGATGCATTCATTGGCGTTTATAGTTGGAGAAGTGCTCACTAGTAAATATATCTATCCAGAATGGCTGCAGAAGATCAAGTCAACATTCATCTACAATGACCTGTGGGATGGAATTTGCAAAGTGGAGACTACTAAGACAACTAATGGTTTCATGATCTCAAATCCAAAACCACCATCAATAGAAAAATATCTTGCTATCTGGAATACCAGAGACAAAAAGGCATTGGCATTGATCACTACAACAGTTAGTGAAGAGGTGAGTCATTGTATTTTACCTGCAAAATCTTGTTTTAAGGACTTACAAAATTTGAAGGACCTATTTGACTCAAATTTTGAACTGGAGCTAATTTAGATGATGTTAAAGTTGTTCAATTTAGAAGTTAAGGACAATAATGCCATGATTGTTGCATCTGAGATTAGAGCAATCTTGCATAAAACTAAAGCCACTAGCTTGCAACTAGACCTTCATCTAACTTCCTTCGTCAAGTTCCTTTATCCCACACACTCACACTACCTTGAATCATTTCAATCTAGTGACAAACTAAAGGACCTCACCTTTGACACCTCAGTGGAGAAGAATGCAGACAGAGAAAAAGATTTTGGAAATTGTTGTCCCCCGAGATGTCCTAGGATGAATTTAGTACATGCCAGGGCGTGATGAGGCTCAAATTTTAAAGCTTTAGAGCTAAATGTGTATTGAATGAGATGTGAAATTTGTATTTTCTTGAATATATTTGCAGGTAAACAATCATGAACTATCTTGGATGCATGAATTTATTTCAGAGGAATCTTATGAAGTGTATACATCATTGTAGATCTATATGAAGGTGAATTTTAGAAGATGGAACAAATTGGATATATAAGAGGTTCCTGCACGAAAAATCTCTTACACTCAGTGGAAGCAAAACATACTGATTTTTATGGAAAAAGAATTTAGCAGTTTATTACAGAATGCAAACATTTCATGAGTTTTTATGTATCAAATGGAAACATGATGTACACATAACAACAATAAAATAAAACCTTCAATTATTGTTGAATCATATGAACATCTTAAAACTAAAACAAAGGTCAAAAAAATGAAATCTATGGTCCCAATTTAAACATTCAACCATACATTTACATCACTGATACAAACATAGGTGAATCTGCTGCTCAAGCTTTATTTATCTCTCAATAAATATTTACATAGAAAATGAGTTAGGTTTGGAAACAACTAGAGGAAGACAAAATTATAGAGGAAAACATCTCTGCTATAGTCCAAAATCTTTATCTTAGAAAATTTATTACATACAAAACAATTACAACCACCTCAACAATTCTAGAGACCCTCTAAAAAATGCCAGCTCTGATTACTGAGCTTGAATGGTCTTTTATATCCCTAGAAATCTGTAACTGTTTTTTGTTTATTCCATCTAATTTCTAACAACCTTTTAAATCTGTCACTTTCACTTTGCTTTCATAAGTTGTCAAAAACTTTCTGTTTCTCCTACTTCTTTTTACTCCACCCCTTTTTAGTTCCTTTAGGTTGAGGTGTCTTTCCTCACATTTTCCCACTTGCTACTACACTTGGCTGTCCACTCGGTTGCCCAATTGGTCTGACAGTTGTGTTCCCTATGAACTGATGCATCATCTGAATATTTGCATGTCCTCTTGGTGGCATCAATATTTGAGGACTTGACTTCCCTGCTGAATATCCTTGTGCTTGACCTGTTGTTTTCCCTTGGGGTGGAAAAATCAGTTTATGATACTTAGATACTGATCGCCATTCTTTACCTATATGATAGTGGTGCTAATTTTATCTCATCATTTTTAGTCTTTTCATATGTTATATGATTTAATTTCTTAGCATGTTCTTAAGAAGGACTCAAATCTCAAATTAAGCTTTAAGCCTATCAATCACTTCATCTCCACTTATTTCTCCTTCTAGTACATCAAATTGTATTACCTCATCCCTCTTTTTCATTAGTTTGGCCTTATATTCTTCTTCCTTATACATCTCTCCATTACCATCCCATGGATGTGGTAGGCTCGATTTTGTGACATCATTGAAAATACCTTTGAATGCATATATTCCATCAGTGAGGGCCTTTATTCTACCACCAGTTCTCTTTAGCAATGTCTGTTTCATAATAATCTAGTTGGCCAAGTTCATTAAATGAGTTCTATTTTCAGTTTGCAGCTCTTCTAACTGTCTTTGTGTCCTACTATTTAAGTAGTCAATTATTTGTGTTGCTTTCTCTAGCATTTTCCCAAGTGATTTCTCTACTCTTTTGACTTCTTCTTGAGCTACTCTATCCATCTACAACTCATCTTGTATCACATATCAATGATCCCATTTTTGTCCCACGGTGCTTTGCTGGTCCTTCTCAAAAGTTATTCTCCTTGTACATCTAAGTGTAGTTTGGTGACCTGGCTCTTTATATCACCCCTTTCAGTTTCCAAGTCAACAATATGTTCATCTTTATTCTCTACTTCATTCTCTAGCTCTACAATCATGTTGTCTCTCTGATTCAATTAATTTTCTAGCTCTTTAATTCTAGTTTCCTTGCCATCTGTTTGTTGAGTTGGGGTATCTTCTTCCATTTCATCTATGACTAACTCAATTGTAGCTTGCCTTTTAGACTCCTTTGGAATCTTCCCTTCCTCCCCTGTGGGCTAAGTAACCTCTTATATGCTGGGGGATGATGTTGGGGGAGTAGGCTCAATAGCTAAAGATGTCTTATGTAGTTTCAAAGCAGAAATTTGTAGCTCCAATTCATTTGTTTTCCTCTCATATTGTTTTGAGTGGCTCTTTTATTTCATCATGCTCTCATATATTTGATACTTTTCTTGTTGCAATTTCATTAGTTCAGAGCTTCAAAATGGTTGTGCCCCGAGCATTTTCAATTGCTTCCTGAGGTGTGGAATTTTGTTATCCTTCTGCTGCAATAGAGATTTGGCATGAGAAACCTCTGCTAGATCAACCCCCAAACCTACAAATTTACTTTTCATCTCCTTAATATGACCTGCTTTGCTTTGACAATCACTCTTTCCACCTTTAACAACTATTCAAACTTGTGTAGTGATGTCCTCAATCTCCTTTTAGTAGCAGCAGATTGTGCTACCTCTTTACACATCATATCACTAGCTTGTCTGTAGCAATATACTTTATCTAGATTTCCAAACTATTTGAAGTCTACTTCATACTCACTTTCCCTCTAGCCACTGAATGTTGAAGGCATAGGAACTTTAGGCTCTAAAATTGACATTCTTAGAGTATCATTTCTGTGATTTTACATAGTCGGTAATATCTTCTCTGATGTTCCCACCTATTTTCTGATATCTTTGACCAAGTCCACACTTCTTTCTCTTATGTTCAAATATATATTCTGAAGGTTTGATTTCACTGGTATTGTACTTGTAGAAGGTGAGGCCTGTAGAGTCCGAGGCACTAAAATTTCAACGGACAGATAGTGGGTGAAGGTGATTGGTGACACATCCTTTTTAACTGGTGGCTATTCCATCGACTCAACCAATTCTCTTGGGATCTCATCACTCCCCTCTTTCTCTACTAATGCTTATTCTGCCCCTTCTCCTTCTTCTATTATGGAATTTTTACTTTGGGGTCCTTGCTCAACCCCATTAATATCCACATCTATTTATAGCTCATCATCTCCTCTTTTCTACCCCATATATGGCTCTGTGGTATCCTATCCTTTTATATCGTTCTGAACTGCTAGAACTTTCTCCCTACTCTCCAAATTTGCAATTCTTTCCCACTGAGACTTGGGGGCATAGCTATAGGGATAATTTTTGTTTGAAATCCTTAGCTTGGAAATAATTTGGTGAGGATCATAGGGCCCTCTCTCTACTTTTTCTAGATTTAGTTGTTTCAGGAACTCCTCCATATACTATAGGGAATTTAATCCTTTTACTAGAAAAGGCCTTAGCTCTTTGGGTAACAAAAAGGTTCTTTGGTGCTTCAAATGTATAAAGTGCATCTAGTCGGAAATGAACCTTTGCCTAGTGTATTCCATGAATTACACCCTTGGTGTTAGGAAGGTTGGTAGCTTGTATGGATCCTCTTCAAAACCATATATCCTTAAAATATTATAATCGTCATAGAGGAACCGGTCTCCTACCCTTACATCAAGACTCAAATGTAGGAGATTTTTATTCAATAGAAACATTCTTGGTGGTGAGGATTCATGCATCGAGGTGTATTTGAAGGCCATGACTTTGTTTGCAAACTCTATGTAATTAGGATTTCTAGGTTTTTTCAGGATCAGGTCACTCCACTCATAAACAAGTAGTTGATTTCCAGTTTCATCTCCAATCCTCAAATTAAATCTTTTATAATGTTCATATTTTGGTAGAGGAATATGTAAAATAGTTAGGAAGGGTATCTGAATTTCTCCACAGCAAGGAACTTTTCCAATTGGGTATGGATTGCTTGGGCTAGGTAACTAAAGAAGTCAAATTTTAGGGGTATAACTCCAGTGGAAGGGGTTAGACAATTTAGGAACCCTAAAAAGGTGTTATCCATGGTTCCATCACTATTATACCCTAATATGGTGCATATTAGGGATATGGATTTCTTGGAATTTTCAGAGAAGGCCACCGTTTCATAAGTGGAAGGAGAGGTGGGGATTGTAATCTCCCTTTCCAGGTGCTGAGATAAGCAATGGGTTTTTTCAAAGGAATGAATGGTAAGATGTGGCTAGGTTTTGTTCATGGAGATTTTGTAGGGATAGGAGATCAGGAAAGCACATCATTTTATGGATATCCTATGTGTTTATAATGCATAGGGTTTTGGAATAGTCTGAGGAAAGGATGGTACAATTGTTGGGAGAATAGCGAATGGAGCACCAGGTGATGAATTTAGGGAAATATATAGTATGTGGACATACAAATCAGGCTAAATTTTTCTCCCATAGGTGGCAAGGGTCTTAGTCAGCAATGACGTAGGATCGAGTCTCTCAGATAGTGCTATTTAGGTAAGAGGTAGTGACCACAGTATCAAATATGTCAGCATCATGGTCATAGATATGCTCATATCTAGAAAATATGGGTTTTAGAAGCTTAAATTTGGATGAGGATACCAGTGCGATCAATTTGGTTGGGGATTGCAGGGTTATAACAGAGGTGGTAATGTTATGGAAGGTAAAAACCACTTTTACTGCTTATACGAAGGTAAAAATGGAAAAGGTTTTAGCACTGTAATTACCCGGAGGGTAAAAGATCGTTGGTGTGCTGATACGTCTATGCATAGGTGTTGACTAGACTAGTTTAGTGGATGCAAGGTTTCTCACACTCGCACTCGCATTAGTTTGGCCTTATATTCTTCTTAATGGTCAGGACATATATGAATTTGTAGAACTTGGAAAATTTTCATTTGGCATGGGTGGATGATGTCATATGGTGACAATGGGCCCCACCTAACACATGTCGGCTTCAAGTTGGTTGACATGGATGCCAACATGTCTTTCTTTTCATGAGTGGAGGCCTTGTCATTTTTATTTCTCCAGTGGAAACCAATCTGGTTTGTATGGGAGGTAATGGCGTGAAGGCATGTTGGTATTGGAGAGTGCTCTGTGGAGCCATTATCAATCAAAATAGTCCACGTTTCCCTAGTGGTTTTCAGCCAATGGCTCCTCAAGGCATTTTTAAATTGTGCGCATATTCCCATTGCTCTTTCATTAGCATCCATTGATCTACGAGGCCTACCTTTGATTTGATCGGGTGTTTTTCTTAATGCTCTTATATTTATTCGATGCACTCTTACTTCCAACCGTTGATCTCCTAGGCCTTCTCCAGATATGGTCGATTTCTCTTATCCCCCTAACTGCTTCATCCCCAGGTCACCAACCTTTGTCTCATGTCTCTCTGCTTTGGTTTCCCAGTCGCTTTCCTTTTTATCTCATGGTTCCCAACCTATGGTCATCACGTGAACTTATATCTTATTTCTTTAAGTGCCCGTGTGGATTCTCTTGGGAATACTTATTACAAGAATATTTGGATTGGAAGTTGAGTGTTTGGATGCCCAAGTGGAAGAACTCTGGTATTAGTTTCATAACGGTGCCACAATGAGACTTAGGTGATGCCATTTTATTGTATCTTGTATCTTGATGTTTACTTTGATATAAAAGAATTCTCTTTTTCGTCCATATCAATTGTTCAATTCTAATTTATGAATATTTGATTATGAATGTGTAATTCTACAAGTTCATTCATTATTATAATCTTTGCAATTGTAACTATCTCTTGCTAATTCTGATTCCATTTTCAATTATCAATTAAAGATTTGAGTGAGAAGATTGGAGCTACAACCAGCCAAAGGTTTCTTCTTCAAATGATAGGAACTAGGTAAGTTATCTTCTAACCTCTTTGTCCATTTAAAGTTTTTTGTAAAGATTAAAGATTGTTCTTACTTGATTTTTTTTTGTTTTTTTATAGGTATCGATTTGTGGTGATCCCACCCAAAGATCACTATGGTAGTACATAATCCCAAAACACTAGATATGGACATTTAAATTACAACAGTCTTCACTTGTTTAAAAATAATGGTGTTTCTCATTTTCTCACCATTCCTAAGATGATAAACAAATGTGATGCATGCATACTAGGAAAACATAGTAAGCATGCATTTCATGAGTCAAAATAATGTAGAAAGTTAGAGTTGATCCATTCTGACTTGTATGGCCCCATGCCT
>NWUY0300025873.1:0-14244 GCA_004151065.3 Larix sibirica
AGGGTATTACATAGAGACAAAATCAAAAGACTCTTGAAGCTCCCTAATTCAACATTGCCATGGTGACAGAAGTAGACTATCCAGTTGAGCTTTTCCTTTGAACCAGTCAACGACAATCTTAGAATCAGCCACCACATGAAGGTGACGAATACCTTTGTCTCTAGCAAATTTAAGAGAGCTTAGAGAGCTTTCAATTTGACCCAAGTATTTGTACCAAGATAGGCACCCAATTTTTAAAAGGAAAAAGTGGTATGAAGAAATATTCAAAACCATACTAGTTCCGCAATGCATTGGAGATCCTTGACAAGCACCATCAATTTAGCTCTGGGCTATAGAGTAGTTAAAAACAGGTACCAACCAAGCTCTGTAGATTTTGCTTACTAGTTCCTTCTTCATTTCATTAAATGCAGCTTGAACCTCATGCGCTACTAAAACCATCAAGTAAGGACAAATTTTTATGTAACAAAATTCTCTATAACACATAGCTAGGAATACCATTGAAGGATCTTGTCATCGAGTTACTGCCTAATACAAATGAATGGTTACAGAAGTCTTATTAGTCCCTGCCCTAGCAGGGTAACTATTGTATTCGATCCGCGTTGACTTTGTATTAGTTAAGATTGATTGAACTTGAAACATACATTTTAACCAAAGTTTCAAATTTTTTTTATTTATTAATATAAAAATCATTTTTTTGTGAAAGGTGATTGGCTTATAACTTGAAGCGTTATTGCCGCAGCGGCCGCGTAAACATTGGGAACCAAACTGTGTATAAATGCAAAGGCGATGACATTTGGCCTTTACATTAATTTCAGCGGAAATGAAATGCCAAGGTGATGACGTTTGGCCTCTACATTAATTTCGGCATTCGACATTCGGCATTCATTTTTGTTCAGGCATCTCACCCCCCGGCCTCTACATTTTAGCCAAAAGTTTGGGCCTCTGCATTTTATCTGTATGTCTCTATCCTCGAGCTCCTAATTAAATTATCATTGATTTGGGCATTGATTTTTGTTGTATATGGCATCTCGCATCTCACCTCTCGCTGCCTTACTGCCTTACCTCATCACTTAGCACCGCCAACCTGCACCCTTACTGCACAATCCTTCACAGTCACCGCCGCAACCTCTTAAATAGGAGGCTGTATTACTGTTCAAGCAATTGAAGCAATTTTTTATGCTGAGGCATTGGGCTAAGATGAGGGCGAGCAATTGAAGCAATTGTTGATACTTAGGCATTGAGCTAAGATGAGGGCGAGGAGGTTGTATTACTGTTCAAGCAATTGTTGATGCTGAAGCATTGAGCTAAGATGAGGGCGAGGAGAGGGCAAGGAGGTTGTATTACTGTTCAAGCAATTGTTGATGCTCCAAGGCAGTTTCACTGTTGAAGCAATTGAAATACTTGTTGATGAAGCTTCAGATTCAGTTCCTTCCCTTCCCATCCCATCCATTAGTAGCTATAAAGCACGCAGTAGAGCCCATACTGGTACAGTTACAAGTATTTGACATTTCATTTGAAACAAAATATACAGTTTCATAATATACAGTTTTGTTGTAATATTATTACTCCTGCATTATACCGTTGTTATATGGTTATTACGGGACACATACAAATAACTTTCAAAAGAAAACAGTTAACATCATATCTACATATGAAACAGAAAACAAGCATAGGACAATCACGACCATATTTTTACATGGAGAAATATCACTACAAGCTGGTTGTATGCCTGTCGATCTTTGTTAGTGCTCGAGCCAATCCATCAGCAGGACTAAAAGATTGTGATATAGGTGAATTAAAACTAGTGATAGGTAACCCTACGGAGATCTTTCACCTAAATTTACAATAAACTGAGTTTTAATTTTTATACGATATGATATTAGTGAGATTTTAACTTTCAAACATAATAAACAACCAGTTAACTTACATCTTTTAACTTCAATCTAGCTAGCCGAATTGAAGGTCGTTGTGCTTCATTCTAGAGTGTGGAAACTTTATTTCACTGCTTCTTGATTTTTTGTACTGCTTTTTTTATTTTGTGCACTGCTTGATTACCAAATATCTGTGGACATGTTGGTTTTTCAATTAACAGTCACTTTTTTGAACTCAAATTAGCCCGGTGGCAACTCTAACAGAGACGCCAAGGAGTTAGCCATTCTTAATTGCAATACCTGTAATCCAAACCCATTGTACCTATTTCAATTATGCTTTAGAGCCATGCTTGGGATCTTAGCTTCAACCATGTAGATTGGCTAACCTGAACCTTTGAAACTGCATTTGAAGAGTGCAAAGCAGACAAACATGCTTCTGTGGAATATTTCAAGTTTGAAAACTTGGTTATTTCCTTCACCACTTCCACTGCTTAGAACGTGCCTCCTTCCAAGGCCATCTCATGAGTTGCAAACAACTCCAAGTTTCCTTCATACTTGTGTAGCCTCTATATAAGAGCTATTCGATGGCAACACTTATTATACATTTCTGCCAAGTCGTACAACAACCATGCCCGCTGAACGTTCCACCTAGCAAGGCACTATAACTTACAATCATACCTAACCGAAGGCTTCTGCCAAGTCACCGTATACCCGGGCTTGCCTCGCTCTGCCTGGTATCTTCCATAATGCCCTTGGAGACCTCCCAAACAATTTTCCAGAGATCTTCACTAAAGTCTCGTGTTTCCATAGACTCTAAAAAATCCTCAAATTGCTTGAAATCTTTGAATCTATCGTTCTCTATCTCTTTAATGAATTTATCCACTATGATTGCAAGCATGATGTTTATGACTTCTTTTCCCAAATCTGCATAAGATATTTGAGATCTTGGTGCGCATGACTGCTACGAACTTTTCCAACAACGCGTTAATTTGGACATCACTATCTTCTTTTTCTTCGAGTACTTGCAGAGAATGCACCAATATGCTCTTTCAGATGAAGTAGGGTTCCAATGTCGAATATCTATTTAGTCGAAGGTCGAATGGTCCGCCATTAGGGATTTTTGAGCTAGAAATGGTGGTTTTGACATGGACTGGACCGACCCCAAATGTCTGTAACTTTTGGAGTGATTCCAAATGTCTGTAGTTTTAGGAACATAAAGTTTCTAAAGGGAGCTGTCGTGTGTATTGAAAAACAAAACCTTGGTTCTATTTTTTAATGTAAGACTGACATCATCCCATTACAATGTACACGTAATTCTTTTCTCTTAACCATTACTTCTAGCTCTCTATAAATTTACAGGATCACGAGATTATATATGATTTAGTTTGATAGTAAATCTTATCAGGAACAAAATTATGCAAATGTGATGCTAATGTTCAGTCCAGTTGTTTTACCTCCAAGATCGTATAGTCATGATGCTAATAATGTTCAGTCCAGTAGTTTTTACCCCCTCATATACCACTAAACTTAAAAGGAACCCAATTGTATGGCAATGATCATGACCTCATTGCAACACATCTAACGTTAATCACAAGTAAATTAGTGTAAAAAATTTACCTCCAAGATAGACTTCCTTGCCATATAATGTCGGCTAATTAATAATCACTAACAAACTATAATTTTATATAAATAATATTATAGTCTTAAACAATTTTAACCAAAAGCATCCGTTCTTCCAAATCTTCGATAGAATTTCTGTTACCTGCTATCCTTGCGAGCCTTACGTATTATTTTGTCCCAGCTCACGAAGAACTTCAACATTGCATGATTGTTTTCCTTATCTTTCCATCTTTGCTTATGGCTTCATTTTCCTTATCTTTCCATCTTTGCTTCATTGGCAGGGACTGCGCTACCACGTAGCACTTGTTAGTTCACGGGGTTGAATAATGGAAACGTGTATGTCTAATTTGGTTGTAATTCTTATTGTAGACCATTTATATTCTTTTGTATAAAATGAACTCATATGCATAAATTTGGAAATGGATATGTATATTGCCTAATAAGAATGAATGGTTACACAAGTCTTATTAGTTTATGGGGTTGAATAATGGAAAAGTGTCTCTAATTTGGTTGTAATTACTATTGTGTAGACTATTTATATTATTTCCTATAACGTGAACTCATATGTATAAATTTGATAGATTTTTGTAAATTGATTTTATTTATGATTTTATACATGGTTCTATTATTAAGTTTTTAAAGTTCTAATTTTTAACAAAATTTTGGTTAGTGTAATTATTTTTTATGTTTTTGTTATTTATTTATTAATTATTTAGTAGAAGTATGCATTAGCTCTTGTTAATAAAATTTGGGTAGTGTTGCTCGTAATTGATTGGGGTGATGTGTTTGTGGTCACAAATTTTGGGAGTGTAAAGAGGAGAATGATGAGAACAAGGGATTAGAACTTATTTGATTAGCGCACTATATATTGAAAAGATCAATTTTGTAGTTGTATAAATTAGTACTTTTATTTTATTTTTCCAATTTCACAATGTTAGGAGGGTGATGATATCAAGTGCAAAATAGTGTGATGATTAGCTTTTTTTATTGAAGTAATTTTTTTTACAAATTTTGAATCTCAATAATTTGTCTTTAATATAATCTTGTTTTTAGGGACAAGATTAGTAATTGATTTAATGGATTTTGTTTAACAATTAAGTTCTTAAGAGTGGTTTGTTATCTATTTTTTACTTTAATTTGTTGTTTTTTTTAGTAATATATGAAAAGCCTTCAATCACTGAACAAAAAAGGAACTGTATATACGGTTACAAAACTGGCATGTCCAAGATAGAGACCAACTATTATCCAAAGACCCTAATTTTCCCATTGCTACTTCCCAACCCATTACATATAAACCTTTCTCTCTATCGCGGGATATCAAAACCTCCCACCTATGATTGTGAATCCTTCTAAAGAAGTAACCCAACACCCTTGGCCCGAAGCCGTTACAAAAATCCAGCATCGAACAACAACGTTCTTTCAAATAAGACATAAACAAAGAAACAAGGATTACCCCGAGCCTGCAGCTGGACGCGTCTCTTCCTCCGGTGAATTAGCCATGCGAACCGGTATTGACTTAATAGGATCCATAAGAGGAGAGTCTGCTTGAATCATATGGTTCTTAAATGGAGCTTTTGATAAGTCCATAATTTCTTACATATCCATTATATTCCTTAGCATGTCCTCCTTCAAATTACTCATAATCTAAGTCACCAAGTTGCCAGAGCTATCCCGTTCCATCATTGTTCTCACCAAAATATTTCTCATCACCCAGTAGGGGCTCAGAACCACAACCGGGCCCTGCTCCTCTATCTTCAACTGCATTTCTTCCTCCTCCATCATCGAAATTGTTTCATCGATGTGAGGGGGAATCGCCTCAGTGTACTCCTGCCCCCAATCAACTTCAACAGGACCTCTCTCCCCTCTGCCCCTTCCCCCGCGTCGGCTGCACATACGCTAGCGGGGAGCCATCACCACCCTCCAGACTTTACCCACGTCGAGCTTCCTTCTCTCACCACAAGAGCCTCAACCCGTCTCCTCTCCTCGTGATTCATTTCTTCACCAGTAATCACACATCCTTTAAATACCACTTCCGATACTCTCCAGCCTGTACCACAATTTACTGGCTTCATCATGGACCCTGGGATGCCATTAATGGCGAATTCAAGATACATCTTGGCACATCGTCGTACAACACTCCTTTCTCCTTCAATTCCCATGCTCTCACAGTACAAAACGCTCGGCTCACAACAGATCCGTCCTAACCATGACGTCTTACCTTTGCCTCCTTCCCTCATGTTATCCCGTCCTCTTAAATGGGACATTCCTTCATCTTCCCTGCCCTCGTAAAGAGCCCCTCCTCGCATGCTTCACCATTAAACCGCCTACCTTCTACCAGACGGAGGCAGTTCCTCTGACACATCCTCCACGTCTCCACGTGCCACACTTCCAATTGCATGTGGCCCCCCAGCCACTTGTCCACCCGCAACCAGGGATCTTTTACTTTAATTTTTATTATTTTATTTATTTTTAAATTTTATAAATATATACAAAGAATAAATTTAGTGGTACAATTACCATTTTCTTTAATCATGATGAAAAATTACTTGTACAAAAAGAAAAAATGAATTTGGTAAAATATAATAACTTTAAAAAAATGAAGTATTTTACTATTTCCAAATTAATTTATAGCCAAGCTAGACATCAATTTGGTGTATAAGACCCCCTTGTTTTAGGGACAAGGGACCCCTCTCTACACTCCAAATTTGCTTGAAAAACTCATTTCTATCATTAAAATTCAAATATTTTAAGTAATCACGAGACAATTTAAATGTTGTTATTTATCATAATTTGCCTACTGAGAATATTCTCCTCCATAAATAACTACTTTATGTTCAGCATATTAATATATTAATATATGAAAAAGAATAAACAATTTGAAATGTATTTATGTAAACATTTTCATTTATTTCAGCATTGAAGTTATCACATTCAAATTGCAAATTAAGGAATTCAATGAATTAATTTAAACCTTTTTATTCATTGTTTGAGCATTCATTCTTAAAAGGGTAATATTCATGAACATATTCTTAGTTCAAGAACTCATGTTAATTGAATGCTACATCCTGATTCACCTTGTAAACTTAATTTTACTATGCACCAAAAGAGGGAGTGACTTAATTGCTGTGCAACTTTATTTTATTTTTCTTCAAACGAGTTTAAAGGATTTATTTAAATAATCAATGTCTTTCTCATGGGACATGGTAGACTACATCCACTCCCATAAATATATGGTTGGTTGACAATGCATTTGCGTCTTGGCCACGCATGCAATATTCCTAAGGAACCTTTTCAAATTTAAAACTATTGAATATTATACTTTAGTCTTTTCAAAATAAGGTAGTACCGTAGAACTCGTCAAGAATATTGAAATGCGAGGTATATGTTGGAATTTTCCGTATCAAACTTTTCTTTCGTCATTTTAGTGTATAGTGTTTCAAAATAGGGTAGCACGGTACATTGTTTAATAATAACAACATTGAGTTGTAACTTACATGTTATAATTTTCTAATAATTAGGTATAGTTATCGGTTGAGATGTGGTTAAGGGGGTAAATTGGTGGGAATTTTTCATTATTAATCTAGGTTTGATTTTTATAGTGAAGATGTTTCTATATTTAAAAATAGGAATCCTTGTAGTTACATGTTTTAAGAGTGATAATCAATTAATTCCAAATATCCAAATTTCATCATGGTAAATATAAATCGATTCCATTAAAGGCCATAGAGGTTTAAGGTAGAGTTGCCTCCTGTCTCCTCTCCTCTTCCTATTGGTGGTTGAAGGCTTAAGCCTTTTGATTGCTACGAAAAGGTCTAAAGGATCGATCTCTAGTATCAAAGTTTCAGAAAATCATGTGTCGTCTCACTCCTTATTTGTTGATGATGTGCTTCTATTTGGTGAAGGGACAGTCCAAGAGTGGTAGGAATTCTAGTCTATCTTGAACATTTTCTGTAATGCTTCGGGTATGGTTGTTAGTTCGGAGAAGTCTGTGTTGGTGCAGAATGGTCTCAGCGCTCAAATTTGCTCACAGATTAGGAACGTTTCCATTTTTAGTTGATAAAGTTGGAAGAAGGTTTAAGGTATTTAGGGTTCCCTTTGAAGCTGAATAACTACATGAAGGAGGATTGGTTCTGGTTGTTCAAGAAAGTTGATAAAATAATTGGAAATTGGTGTCTAAGATAGTTATCTTTAGCAGATAGACTTGTACTTGTAAAGTATGTTTTCGAATGCATACTTTTCTACTGGATGACTCTAGCAAAGCTTCCTAAATATATCCTTGAAAAAATTAGGCTAAAATGTTTCAAATTCCTTTGGACAAGTAAGAAGGTGAAACACGGGGTTCACCTGGTCAAGTGGGACAGATTAGAACGACCCAAGATGGAGGGGTGCTGGGGATTTATGAACATTTTTAGGTTAAGATAGGCACTTGCAACCAAACTTCTTTGGCATTGTTTGATTGGCATAAGGTCGTGGAGGAGTCTGGTAAGAGACAAATATCTAAAAAGGAATTCAATTGAAGAATGGGTTAGATCTGACCCTGAAAGGAGCTCAAATGTGTCAAATTTTTGGGTTGGTTTAGTGACCTCCTTTCTTGTCATTTCAAGGTGGTTAGTTTGGAGGATTGGTGATGGGAAGAATCTACAGGTGAGTAGAAACCCTTGGTTAGGAGGTCCCTTAGGTTCCAGGTTGTCATCAACTTTGCTAGAGGAACTATTGAACAAAGGTATTAGTCCTCTGGTTCATGCCTCTCTTAGGACTAAAAATTTGGATAGTGTTTAGAAGTGGGTGGACAATTGAGAGTTAGGGTTGTCTTATCCAGTGGAAATTGAATGGGATGCCTATGTTCAATCATTGAAGCATTCTATCATTAGCCTCAGTCACAAGGAGGACGCACTTGCTTGATCCTGGAACAATGGCGATGGTCAAGTAATAGCTAAACTAGCTTATCAATCTATCTTTTATTCTAATACAAATGAATATGATTGTTCGTGGTATAAAATCATTTGGAACTGGAAGGATGCTCCCCTCAAAACAATATCGTTCTTATGACTGGCTTTAGCAGATAAAGTGCTTACTAGGGACAATTTCTTGAAAAGAGGAGGGATTGGCCCTAATGTTTGTGTCCTTTGTTTAGCTGCATAAGAAAGTGTTAGCCATTTATTTGTTCATTGCTCCTTTGTTAAACATGTTTGGAAGGA
Source organism: Larix sibirica (assembly GCA_004151065.3). NCBI lineage: Eukaryota > Viridiplantae > Streptophyta > Pinopsida > Pinales > Pinaceae > Larix > Larix sibirica. The sequence continues at coordinate 8,690 of NWUY0300025873.1, forward strand.
TCTTAAAAGTGTTCTCAAGTTCAAGGGCCTTTGGATGGAAGTGTCTTTAGTTATTAGTTTGGAAAGATGAATTGAGAGTCAATCATGGGGACAGTTTTTGGAACAGCCTTGCTACTTATGTTGGGGCATCTGGATCCACAAAAATAAAGTGATTTTTGAGGGATTGAAACCCAGTGCTATTCTAGTTACTCAAAAGGTATTAGGCCTTCTTCTTGAGAGGCATCTTAAGAGAAAGGCACCCTCAAATAGGATGACCAAGGAACCATTGTTTTTTGAAGATGTACCTGTTGGTTATTTTGATGGAGCTTGTCAGTGGATTACAGGTAGGTGTGGTATTGGAGTTGTCATAAGGCTAAAAGGGTCACACCTCTTCAGAATCAAGATGGGCGGGGGATGTGGTTCCAACACTGGGCCAGAGTTGCTATCTCTATGGACTCTTCTAAATTTTGCTTCCATTAAGCACATTGGTAGGTTATAGGTGGCTGAAGATTCCAGGACCATCATAGAGTGGTCCTCTAGTAAGGCCTCTCTCTCAGTCCCTAATTTAGGTGGTTGGAAGAGGGGGGTCAAGCATTTATAGGAAGGCTTTTAGGATCTTCTTTTCCAACATAGTTTTTGCGAATACAATGTTGAAGCTGTCAAACTTTCCAAGCATGCTCTTGGACTTGAATTAGTATGTATATATGACTATTTATTTAGTTTTGGACGCCTAGGGGTGTTTCATGGAGGGTGGAAGCATGCTCTTTTTTGTATTAGTTTTTTTGTGTCCTTGTTACGTTTTCCTCCTGCTTTGCAACTATATACATAATCTATATCTTGATTCAATCAATTAAATAACATATTTGTGGTTTTCTTTGTTGAAAAAAAATTTGATCAAACATTGCAACAATGTTTATGTTGAGATGATGACATTAAAGACATTACAAAGACTCGTAGTGAATAAGGGTTCGAAGAACTTTTAAGTCATTCACACTGTTTCCTTAGGAACCCCTTGGACTACATGTTAAGAAAGCTATTCTTTTTTAATAATATTATTTTTACATTTTTTTTCTTTAGAAATTGAACTTTAAAGTAGATTCTTTATCAAAGGATGTTTAACAATTATTGGAAGGGGGCTTAATATGGGAGGAGCTCCTAAGTGGGACCTTGGATGAGTCAAAGCATTTTTTATCACGACTTACGATATATTGCTAAATTGGTAAATGATTTGAAATTACAAAGATAGTAATTTTTATTCGCAATCATCGAAACTACACCCAATTATTATGGTGCTCTTTAAACTTAACTACATTTTCACGTCAATGATATTAATGGTCCTTCATATATAAATTCACCCAATTACATTAAATGTCTTTGCTTCAAAGGCTTTTTAAAGATTAGGTTGCTTGACATCATGTCAACAATAAACTTAAATGCCTTTCCTTCAAAGTTTTTAAAGCCTGCGGTACCTGATATGGAAGCATTGTAAGAATCATTCAAACAATACCAAATTATTGGAATCCAACAAAATAAATAATTTAAAGAAAAGCTACGAGGTGGTAATGTTCCTGACATTGCACCTGCAATGGTTGTTCGTGTGCAATAGCAAGATCATAAAGGAAAACATGATAGATATGAACTGGTGTATGTTCATTGAACAATTACAGTAGAGGTATATTTTTTATGACTATGAAATCGAAGCAATAACTACATTGCATTAAGGAAACTCATTAATGAAGATTTTTTTGATATTTTGCAAGTAAAAATTGCAAAATGCAAGAGAAGAACGGTTCTTTGAAGATGCATTTTCACCGCGAACATTATTAAAAATCATATAATTGTGTAATGACAATATGGCTATTCAAAGTTCAAAGTTAAATGTATGGATCAAGTAATTGCAATGCACTAAAGAAGGCTCTAAATCTAAAAAGTGAAATCAAAATTTAATGTGTATTAAAAGAACATTCAACAAAGTGGAACAGTACAGTAAGGTGAAACTTGAAACTGTATTCATATTTATCTAATGTAATGTCATAGTCCTGTCTTTCAAGTGCAATTGCAAAACTACAAGTCTAAACAAAAAAGTACTGACAAAATTTGAGAAATTGTGAAAGAAGGCATTCAATACTGGCAACAAAGAGCTAATCATCAGTGTTTATCTACTCTTTTATGAAACCAAAATAAAAGAAAATAGAGATGGTTTGTAGCCACAACTAGAACTACAATTTTGCGAGAGTTTTTTTCTATGCAAAAAATTCAAATCTAAGAATGCAATCTGATTTTTTCCTTTGTGTTTCCTTGTTCATAGATGAAAGAACAAAAAAGGAAAATTGCCCTGTATCTGGGCAAGAAAGATGGGAGACATGAGCAAAACAACATTTCACAGCATTGTCATTGGTGTTATGGCACAGTTGGCGAGCATTGTTCCCTGCACATTACAAACAGACCATTGCCAGATAGATTTTATAAATGGAAATAAAACATGTATATGCAAAGCTGGAAGAAGAATACAATTTTGAATTTGTTCACTGATTGGCAATAAGCAGAGAATAAAACTAAAAACACATGCATATGCAATATTGCCTTGTCAGATGCAAGGAAAGAACATATGCATTCATCTCGGAAGGCATTGGTTCTTCAAGAGATTATGAAGCATGTTTTCAGTTTCAATTAAGTTAGTATTTATATTCATGAAGGAAGGAAATTACAAGATTTGTAGTATAGAAAAGCAAAGATTGAATACATATTGACAAGGCATAATGCGATGACGAATAGAACATGATTCTGGATCAAATGAATGGTATGTGGCATATTCAAGAAACAATTATCAACAAATTCATATAACAATAGAACGAGGTTATTGAACATGACAACAAAACAAAAATACAAAAGCCATTGAAGACATACCCTGAATAATTTTTAAGTGCTTTTTTGCTACATGTTTTTGCTTTTATTTTGTTTTGGAAAAAAAGAAAATATGCAATTGAAAGATTGGTAGAAGATGGAAGGGCTCAATGCATCTTAAAACTGTTGATATTAGATACAAATGATCATGTGCAATGAAACCGAACATGTTTTCTTCTACATAGAATATANTTGCTAAATTGGTAAATGATTTGAAATTACAAAGATAGTAATTTTTATTCGCAATCATCGAAACTACACCCAATTATTATGGTGCTCTTTAAACTTAACTACATTTTCACGTCAATGATATTAATGGTCCTTCATATATAAATTCACCCAATTACATTAAATGTCTTTGCTTCAAAGGCTTTTTAAAGATTAGGTTGCTTGACATCATGTCAACAATAAACTTAAATGCCTTTCCTTCAAAGTTTTTAAAGCCTGCGGTACCTGATATGGAAGCATTGTAAGAATCATTCAAACAATACCAAATTATTGGAATCCAACAAAATAAATAATTTAAAGAAAAGCTACGAGGTGGTAATGTTCCTGACATTGCACCTGCAATGGTTGTTCGTGTGCAATAGCAAGATCATAAAGGAAAACATGATAGATATGAACTGGTGTATGTTCATTGAACAATTACAGTAGAGGTATATTTTTTATGACTATGAAATCGAAGCAATAACTACATTGCATTAAGGAAACTCATTAATGAAGATTTTTTTGATATTTTGCAAGTAAAAATTGCAAAATGCAAGAGAAGAACGGTTCTTTGAAGATGCATTTTCACCGCGAACATTATTAAAAATCATATAATTGTGTAATGACAATATGGCTATTCAAAGTTCAAAGTTAAATGTATGGATCAAGTAATTGCAATGCACTAAAGAAGGCTCTAAATCTAAAAACTGAAATCAAAATTTAATGTGTATTAAAAGAACATTCAACAAAGTGGAACAGTACAGTAAGGTGAAACTTGAAACTGTATTCATATTTATCTAATGTAATGTCATAGTCCTGTCTTTCAAGTGCAATTGCAAAACTACAAGTCTAAACAAAAAAGTACTGACAAAATTTGAGAAATTGTGAAAGAAGGCATTCAATACTGGCAACAAAGAGCTAATCATCAGTGTTTATCTACTCTTTTATGAAACCAAAATAAAAGAAAATAGAGATGGTTTGTAGCCACAACTAGAACTACAATTTTGCGAGAGTTTTTTTCTATGCAAAAAATTCAAATCTAAGAATGCAATCTGATTTTTTCCTTTGTGTTTCCTTGTTCATAGATGAAAGAACAAAAAAGGAAAATTGCCCTGTATCTGGGCAAGAAAGATGGGAGACATGAGCAAAACAACATTTCACAGCATTGTCATTGGTGTTATGGCACAGTTGGCGAGCATTGTTCCCTGCACATTACAAACAGACCATTGCCAGATAGATTTTATAAATGGAAATAAAACATGTATATGCAAAGCTGGAAGAAGAATACAATTTTGAATTTGTTCACTGATTGGCAATAAGCAGAGAATAAAACTAAAAACACATGCATATGCAATATTGCCTTGTCAGATGCAAGGAAAGAACATATGCATTCATCTCGGAAGGCATTGGTTCTTCAAGAGATTATGAAGCATGTTTTCAGTTTCAATTAAGTTAGTATTTATATTCATGAAGGAAGGAAATTACAAGATTTGTAGTATAGAAAAGCAAAGATTGAATACATATTGACAAGGCATAATGCGATGACGAATAGAACATGATTCTGGATCAAATGAATGGTATGTGGCATATTCAAGAAACAATTATCAACAAATTCATATAACAATAGAACGAGGTTATTGAACATGACAACAAAACAAAAATACAAAAGCCATTGAAGACATACCCTGAATAATTTTTAAGTGCTTTTTTGCTACATGTTTTTGCTTTTATTTTGTTTTGGAAAAAAAGAAAATATGCAATTGAAAGATTGGTAGAAGATGGAAGGGCTCAATGCATCTTAAAACTGTTGATATTAGATACAAATGATCATGTGCAATGAAACCGAACATGTTTTCTTCTACATAGAATATACATTGGACGAGAGTGGTTGTTATTTGGCTTCATGTTTTATTCTTTTTTGTCATTGTCTTTTGTCAAAATAGATGTGAGAGTCAAGCAGTCACATAGAAAAAGCTTTTGACTCTTAGTATGGAAATATGCCAACGGATGTAATGTTTGGTCTCCTAGATGTTTTTTCTGTTGCTTCATCCAATATATAAGATCAGGTGAAGAAGCTGAAAAGGAATTGTGTGATTACTTTGGCCACTGTAGATATGGTTGGTCGTAGTGATCAACTATTTGTTGAGTTGTGTTTTAAGCTTTAAGTAAACTTGTAAAAATGAGGTTTGGTCGTAGTGATCAACCTATTAACAAGCAATGAGGTTTGCCGATGCAAAGAAAAGGCATGCACAAGTACAAATGCTCAAACATAGTGCATAATGGTAGTTCCATTAGATTCGAAAATACTTTAAAAAAAAGTTCAATGTCCGTTGTTTGTGAAGATGGAAAGAACATTGAATTCAATGCATGGGAAATCTCAACAAACTTCCTCACATATTGTGGATGGTAGGTCGAGCAAACCGTCAGCCGGTAATCCAAGCCAGAAGATGTCTCAACGGAATTGA
>NWUY0300025883.1:25308-35433 GCA_004151065.3 Larix sibirica
AAACCCCATAGTACCCTTAACCCCCCAAAACGGCTTGGTTACCCCTCTAATCATGCTTTTCCATAACTTCTCAGCTACTTCGCTTGTCCTTGTTCTTCCTCTGTGTCGCTTCCTGGCTCTGACTTCCTTCTAACAACTGCTTGATCTTACTTCATGGCGTTGACACTAAGCTGGTGTGTCCTTTTCACTTCTTGTCTCATCAACGTTGTTCCTGTAACTGTCAGGCTGTCGCTTCTTCCTTAACTTATCCAACTACCCTTATTGTCCTTTGTACTTCTACCTTTACTAAGGGGGAAGGCCCATTTCCACCATCTTCACATTGCTCCATACCTTGGTCCCGGGAATTGCGGAGTCACTTCTACCCAAAATAGGCCAATACTAGGCCTCGCTGAGTTCGTTCTTCTGCCTCAAAATTGCTGCGCTTGAGCTATGCTTCAACAAAACTGCGCCAATCTTGGACTTCGCTTCACCAACTGTGCTTAATTGAGCTTCAATTTACCAAAACTGTGCCAACTTTGGCGTCGCCCAACATGGCTTCTGAGTGCTCCCTTACTTAATTTGGGAGTGTGGTTAGCCTAGAATTTCCATATTTTTTAGGATAGAGATATTCCCACATTCAAAACATTGTCATTCTCCTTGGATTTGTTACAACATTACTCCTCATTGATGGTTCTCAAAGTGGGGTAGGTCATTGGTGAAGTTGTAATGATACCAATGTGGCGTAGGGTTATTTTGATGGGGCTGGTTAGGGACTTGGATAGTCATGTAGAATTGATTTCATTCTTTACATGATAAATTCTCATTTCCTTACCGGTTGTGCAAATTTGGGGTCAGGGACTAATACTCTTGCAGAGTTTAGTGATTTATTCTAGTTATTGAAACTCTATGGTTGGGAATTACTCAAATCTAGATATTTGGAGATTCAACCTTCACTATTCAGTAGATGAGAGGGGAGGTGCATGTACTCAATTTGGGATTGTTACTACTAGCGACCCATCTAAAGGAAATCATTGGTACCTTTCATCGGCTTCAATACACTTGTGTGTTTAGAGAATTGAACACTTTGGCCAAATCCTTGTCTAAATAGGACTTCACATGTTGTTATTTCAGAATGGAAATATGGACAACCAATTTTTGAACATCATTCTAGTTTTTTTTAGAAAGGAAAGTTTGGATGCTAAGGAAAGAGCTAGACTTTTTGTTTCCTTTTGTTAATTCTATAGTGTTTTTGTGCAGGTTGGTTGGCACTATATTTCTCCCCAATATATTGTCACTATTGCGAATTACTTGTCTTCTTGTAATGTTTAGTTCCATCATGGTTACCTCTATTTGTCCTTTTGCTAAGGGTATGAGGCTTAAATGCTAGATGGGATCTACACATGTCTCTAAGAAAATAGTAATCACAATGAAATAAAGTCTTTGATATATGCACATCCAAAGACAAGACCCATCGATTGCACATACAAAATTTATTTTGTAGCATCTCCCCATACATATAGCTGGTTGGATTACAATTATATCAAAATAATATAGAATGTCCAATTTCGCTTGTTGCTATGGAAACTTATGAATTTGAAATAGAGATAGGTTGTGAGTTACTTTCACTACTTTTGGGAAGAAAAACCCATGCATGTGAGAGATTAATATGTGAATGCAATGAAATTCCATTTCTTTCCAATTCACTAAGTTGACATGCACAATGACTTGCTAGAAAAATAACCATGGAATATTTCAATAACATCTAACATTTATTCATTGTTGGCCATGCAATATTGTTCTTGTGAAGAAAGTGTTGAGAAAAATCATAAACTTTTACAATGAATCCAACTCTCATGTCCACAATGAATTTTTACATATTTAGTGACTGATGATAACTATGATCTCAAAACAAGAAACCTAGCCCTAAACTCCCATATTTTTTTGTTTAAAAATACCAAAATCAACCGTCGAATTGAAAAGTGGTGCTATCAGTAGCAACCTGTTTTTCAGGGTTAAAATTATAACCTTTTGCAACCATGGCGTTGAAACCCTGTAATCATTTGCTAACAAAAACCTTAAAATCAACCCCTAAATAAAAAATTTGTGCTCCTAGAATCACCCTTTTTTTAGAGTTAAAATCACAACGTTTTGTCAAGGCAACGGGTGTGTGTGGGGGGGAGGTGTTGTTAATTTACAACCTGAGGGACAATGTGAATTGACATATGCTTGGGGTTTGGGAATAAGCTCTATTAAATAGGAAAAATCCTTATCTTTATGTCAAGGGATCAATATTCTCATAGAAATACAAGTCTAGAACCTCATAGTTATTGTAGACTCTTTGATCATCATTTTCTAAATGAAATATTTGACCTCCACTAAGTCATCATGTATTTCCAAATTGATCGTAAGAACCCAAAGAATCGCAAGGTACTCGGTTTAATATTGTCATCCTTAAATCTCTCAATAATTAAGTAGACACAATGGAAACATGTTAGTGTTATTGAATAAGGTTCCTTAATAAAAATGTGGGACTCAGAACTCGGAAAGTCAAACCTACTTCTTTGGAGAAATCGCGCTTCCGCAATTGCGCTTCCGTAATCTGCATTCCGCAATGCGGGTTTTGGAACTCGGAATGCCATCGCTCAACCTCGCGGAAATCACCTCTGCAATCCGCATTCCTCAATGTGGGTTCCGGAAATTGGAAACTTGAATCTGCGCCCCCGAAAAAATCATGCCTCTGCAATCCGCATTCCACAAGGCGGGTTGCGAAAATTAGAAACCCAACTCTGCTCTCTTGAAAAATTATCGTTCTGACTTCTGCAATTCGCAATGCAGACGTGAAAATTCGGAACTTCGGAAATTCAGAAAAATGGAAAGCCTCCTGATCGGACGAGTTGCGTATTGCTTCTCAGCAGTATATCTATCTTTTATTTTTCAATCCTGACCATTCAGCCTCTGTAGACTGCGGAAGAATTCCACTGCCTTTTCTTTCCCATTTTTCTCACTGCGGCTCGATCATTTGGCTCGAAATTCGATGATACTTAGCCATTTTAGGGTTTTCTGACTCTTTCTGTGGCGTAAGAGGTCAATGGGCGTGCTTGGGGATCCGGTAGGGGGATTCCCTTTCCTTCTTTGGCGGGAACATTGATAGGGGTGTTAACAGAGGATATCCTCTACTAGCTTAGAATCAGGTCGTGGCAGTGTCACAATTATGGCAGTGACTTGTAAAGTGTTGGTCATTATGATTATCTACTACCATGGGGTTCAGGAGGGGACAACTTCCAAGCCATATCCTAAGGAGCAATCCTTGTTATATTCTGTTTTTGTATTAGTGGATATAGATCCATTTTGTGCCACCATAGAATGTATAGCCAGATTTTGTATATGGCATTACATATTTTTTGACGTGTTGGTGTCTTATTATATAATACATATGATTTTTGTTCTATTTATATGTGCAAAAATTCTACAAGATTGACATTTAATGACTATATACATGCATGATTTGATTAAATTATTGTAACAAATTCGATTCTAACATTTGATTTGTTAATGAATTCGTTAACCCATTAAATATTCTTAGCATGTGAATATAAGTATTGAACTCAAAATAGAACTTAATTAGTCTCACCCGTAAATACTTCTAAGAAGCATATGATCGTGAACATGGAAGCATATGATTGTGAACATGGTATACATTATTCAACTAAGATAATGCTAATTGTGAATCCAAATGGAAAATCATATGTTGTATACCAAGCATGATGGATTTAGAAAGAATTTTGATAATTTCTCTATACTTGACGACATTATTGGTCGCTGGACCAAGGAAATTTTTGCATGAGTTCACAATTTGTCCTATGGGGTTATAAATCAACCAAGATCCAAAACCAATATTTAGAGTGCATCTATGAGAATTTCTTGTGAGTCCTACATATATGATTTTGTGTGATGACATATGTGAATCCAACACAAATCCTGATAAGCAAGGACTAGAAATCAAACTAAAGACAAAGAACTTATATACAACATGTACAAGGGTATCTCAATAAATTTTTGCTTATGCATAATATCTCTTTAAGTAGATACCATTGTGTGCCTCAACCAAAGAGTGCCTTCATAATCGACAAGCTCAAAATCTCATTTTCATAAAATAGGCCATGTTGTAAGTAGCATGCCACATTGGTTCAAATTTAACTACCTTAGCCTTATCATCATCTTGATCATAGATAAGGACTAAGTCTCATTTTGAGAAGACTTGAGAATGAACGCTTTGATCATATTGATATTTAACTCACCTCTTATGAGCCTCATTTACAGTTGCCATGATCTTGAAGATGTTCATATCAAGCGGCTTAGATATATGAGGTATCCCTCCTTTGTTGACGTATTTGGCAAGAGATCAATGACTAATCATAACAAAGGCATCTCACATTCAACCTAGAGAATCACCTCCACTCCATGCATAATCTAGAATGGGGTGAATACTATAGAAATTTTTACTAAGGTTTGATAAACTCAAAGGGACAAAAATAACATCAAATTCTAGTTGGAATTGTTTTTATCAACTATCCTCTAGAGCATGGTTTTCAAAACTTCATTGGAAACTTCTACTTGACCATTTTCTTGACGATAATATGAAGATGAAAGTTATTATTAAAAACCGAACTTAGCTACTAATTCCATTATCATCTTATTTTGAAAATAGGTACTGTGATTAGTGAGGATTTCTCTAAGTACACTGAACTTTGCAATAATTTGATTGAATATGAATAATGCCATTGTCTTACCATCATTTGCAAAATTATGCATAAATTCTTCCCACTTATAAAAGTCGTCAACAACCAAAATGATGTACTAGTGACTATCATCAAAAGCTATATGACATGTTGTAAAATCAACCCCCCAAATGGAGAAGGGCCCAACAATAACCAAAGGGTGCAAAGGAGCAAGGTGGGAATGCATTTTCTTTATGAATACTTGACAAGGATAAAACTTCTTAATTGTTTCAATACAATCTTTAAAAGTTGGTAGCCATAAGTATCTTGGATTGAATATTATATGGGTTGTTTCCATCCCATATAGACGAATTCTAGATATCCACCATGGAAATCATTTATAAAATTATTGGCCTCCTCAAGGATCAAGCATTGATGCAAGATCAATTCAACCCCTCTATGATACAAAGTTTCATTGATAATGAGGTACTTCCTATATTGGTGGTGAATGCATTGATGCTCATCATGAAATAGGTGAGAAGCAAACTACCAAGTCTAGAGATATAAAAGAATGTCTCCATACCAAGTGTCATTAGAGGCATAAGGAAAATATGTTTGTTCAACAAGTACTCATTCTCAACAGGGTCCTTATTCTCTTGTGAAAACTTTGACAGCAACTCGATGAAGGTCAAGGACTTCTTTGACTTGGAGGATACGAATTTTAAATCAAATACCTACAATATAACAATCCACTTTGAGTAATTCCCTTGATTATTGTTTGGGTCAAGATGTGTTGCATATGATTAGTATCCACAATGTCATTCATCGAAGGAGGATATAATGTTGAATTCGTTAAACATCAGGGACAATTACCATTACAAACTTCTCCACATTGGGGCTATCATAATTCTGGTTTAGCAAGTCATTTTCTAAGGTAATAAATCACATACTCCTGCTATGATTCATCCTCTTGAACAAAAACCATGCCAGTGGTTTATTTAGATGTTGCAAGATATAATTGGAAATCCTTTTTGTAGTTAGGGGGACACAACAGGGGAGCAAACATAAGAGTTTTCTCAAAGCATTGAATGATTATTGCTCTTAAACATCCCACATAAATGGGACTCCTTTCTTCAAAAGGAACATGAATCCTTTTTTGATCTTGACATTATTTTCCATGAACAATTGAAAAAGGATTGATTTCCTTTACAGGTTTTGAAGTTGGGTGTTAGATTGAAAATCGACACTTCTCCGTCCGTGACGACACTTGGACTGTCGCTCACACAAAAGGACACTATGGATGGAAGATCCTTGATTTNTTCTCCGTCCGTGACGATACTTCGACTGTCGCTCACACAAAAGGACACTATAGATTGAAGATCCTTGATTTTATATTTGATGACATGGCCTTGATCATTCACTAATTCTTTGACATCCATAATTTTTGTAACCAAGTGATAAGATAAAAATGCTATTGATGGTTTGGGAACATGTGTGTTACACCTTGTTTGCCTTCATTTCACCATCATTTTCAATAAAAAGTTGTAACTGCGGGTTGCTTTTGTATGAAAGGCATTTTATGCGCATGATGTCTTTGTATGACTAGCGTTTTTCCCCAAAATTTCTAAAAAATAAAATAAAATTTGAAATTTGGGTAGTTGGGGTGGTTCTTGTAACTGCCCCATCGGTTACAACTTCCCCTTATTCGACTATGTCTATCTTCGCCTACTATAAAAACATGGAAGGTAGGCCATGAGGAGGACCTTTTTTCCCACAAGTAATTTTATGTTGGAAGAATCATTCTATCTCTATCCCCTATTTCCCTAAGCATCTGATATCCAATCCCTGATATACTTGGAGATTGGTTGGGTTGTTGGAGAAGATAAGCAAGGATATCCAGAGTCAAGGTTTTGCGAGGTGCTAGAACACATAAAAGGTATTATTTTACTTGTTTCAGCTTTTAATAAGAGAATTGGAATCTTTCTCTTCCCTAATACTATGCTTATGACATGATTGATGGAATAATTGATATTTTATATTGAAAGTAAATCCATATATTTATGTTCTTGTTTTCCTTTCAATTTTCAATAATTTTATCATTGTCAAAAGTGTTTGAGGAAGGTTATGTATATTTGTTTTGTAGGTGAAAGCTTGGATCAGTTAGAGCAAATCTAAAGTAGAGGAAGGAGCACCTATGATCGAACTCCATAAATAAGGTACATCAATCCACTTCCTTTAATATATCTTGAGTAGGATTTATTTTGTCTAGATATATTATTGGCATGTTTATGGAGTCTTGTATGCCAGTTTCTCATTGTTTATATGTTGGTGACCTCACCCCATTCATAGGATAGTTTTTTCATTGCAACATTGGCAAATGTTGCACAGTGGAGGAAACTAGAGTATTGCCTCAAACTTAAATGAGTCTACCATAATCTTGTACTTAGAAACAATAAAACCAATCAATTGCTTGGAAATAACATAAAATATGCACTATGAGGATTCAATGAAATCTTATAGTATTGACAGTGCCTTTCGAATATGATACATAGGTGATATAGATTGTTAATCATTCTCTTTAACTGAGTGACTAAATTATATAGATAGGCTTGAATGATATGTTTAATGTTGTGATGTTGTGAAACACATATGACATCGCCCAATGGAACATGGATCTAACATTTTTTAAACTAAATGACATTTTTTATAAGTGAAAGTAATCCAAGAATATGGTGATAGTCTTATGTTGATCATCTTGACACATTTGAATCTAATTATAACAGGAAAATCCATCCATGAAATAAAATATTTCATTTTCAACAAACTCATCAATAATCTAATCGATGAATGGCATGCAATAATTGTATTTTAGACATGCTTTGTTCAAATCCCAAAAAATGGTATATACATAGACAAATCCATAATTATTGTCAACAATAATCAGCTTAGACAACCACTCGATCAAGGAAACAGGGTAAATGAAGCCAACTTTCAAGAGCTTCTCTACTTCTACCTTGATGTCAACTACTTTTCTTGGATTAATTGAGTGCAACTTCTATCGAATAGGTTTGACATTCTCATAAGTCTTAATTTCATGTTCGAAAATTCATGGATCAATGATTGGCATTTCCTTGTATGACCAATAAAAACCATCATGAAATTTCTTGAAAAGAGTAGTATATGTTTGAACTTTATCACGAGAATAATAAAATCCGATTAGGATATTTTCCACAATGTTGGGATTCATTGAAATATCAATTGCCATAGTTTTATATGTATTTACCATATCGACTTTCGTATACACATTGCATGTTGGGATAGGACTTTGATAATAAAAGGAATCTCCATTTGTCATGAGACCCTTGTCCCTATCCTCCAACTAATCCAATTTTAGAAGAAAGCATGATCAATGATGCATATCTTCCCATGGTATCTTAGAAAAAGTCATTGCCTTTGATATATCCTCATTTGAAGGCAATACCATATGTAATAAATCTTGGAAATCAGGGGGGTTGAATGAACATAGGGGAAATATAAACTAATCATATTCCTCATAAGGGTAAAGTTCATGATAAGAGTCTATAGAGGTTGTCTAAATGGATTGATAGGAGACCTCAACCACACATAAGAATAATTGAACCTACTTACCTAGTCTTTGACACAAATCCAAACGATTTTGGCACGATCCATAGTTATTCTCCAAAGTATTAAAGTTTGAAAAGAACTAAGCATAATGGCTCAAGGTTCTCCTCAAATTAATAGGATATTTGGAACTTAACCATGGTGTTAGTGGTGACTGAAGAGATCACATATATAGGTGAAGACTCTAAGTAACAATCCATTGGAGGGAGTGAGGAATTACCCATCAAGGATGAGTCCTTAAACATCCAACATAGACACTTTCATATGCCCCAATGGAATTATCCACCATTGAGACATTCAACCCATTGGTAAAAACAATATCATATATACAATAAAATAACTAGTTAATAGTGATGATTTGTCCCTAAAGAGGGAACCAAATTACTTGGAACACTTAAGACACAACAATTATCACTGCATATGTCCAACTATGCCACAATAAAATATTGTAATCTAAAGGAGCGTCAATGACCCAACTTATGCTCAGGAGAGGCATGTGCGAGTGAGATTATCTTTGATCTTGGACGGAAAATAGTTACCTCCATTGCATGGGGGATAAGAAAGAAATCCAACAATGAAGTAGAATGGCTAGCCCTCCTTCAGGCCATGGAAATTGTCTCGAACCTCAACATTCTCAGCTTAATTTTTTTGGAGACTCCAGACATGTCATTCAAAAGATGAGGTATGGATATGTAAAAGGTGCTCCATGGTGCAAAAGAATACACAAATGAATTGTCCAGATAATCAATCTCCTCGAGGTGTCCTACCTTCACATATTAAGGGAGAACAATAAACAAGATGATGTGCTAGCCAACCAAGGTGTCAACCTTGACCCAATAATTTTGAAATATAAAGATGGTTGCCAAAAATTCAAAAGCATTCCTTAAGCATTTTGGATGAGCGGGTCAATTGCGAGGTGTAATGGATAGTTGGAACACTAAGTGCATTGAGCTGTCCACAGCTGGGACACGTGGGTGATCACATGGCCCAAATCTTGCATGTCCTTTCGCTGGAAGTGAATACACTTCAACATTTATTATGCTTGCAGTGGTCTATTTCCCTAGTGGGTTTTGCATAAACATTATGATGATTTCTCTGAGCAATCCTATGAGTGGTGTTTGCAGTGCCTTTGTGGAGAATTTGTCTATGCGGTCCAAGGAGTTATTTGAATGCCTTTCCTTCTCTACATGTGAGTAATATTTGTATTTTGTTTACAACTCGGTTCAGAGGTACAGTGCTCGGACGAAACCCATGTCCCATTTGATTGGAAATTTGGAAGAACCAGCAGCCTGCTTCCAACCTTTCTAGGGTCCAATGGTCGGGTTAGAAGACATGATGGATTTTTTAAAAGAAAGTGTTGAAGAATTCAAACAACACCCGCACAAGGTGTACGAGGCTGTATGTGTGGGTACTAAATCCCATAGAGAGACTGATGAGGACATGAGATATATATCTCAACAACTTTCCTGCCATGATTCATGCATAGATGATTTGGAGTGGAATTTGTTCGAGCTGATGGGGTCCATGGAAGTGATAAAGGAGGAATCCTTGAAGATGGCCAATATGACATAATGTAGCCACTATCAAGAATCTGCATCAAAGGATATGAGAGCAATGGAGGAAGTGTATGTCCAACAACCAATGTATGTGCAGCAAGGATCCTAGAACTAGTTGGGTTGGTTCACCTCTTCAAGTTTGAATGTTTTTTTTTGTTATGTTAAATTTTCAGTTTGTAAGGGTATATCCCTCCTATGTAATGGAAAATACTAGGTAGCAGTTTAGGAAT
>NWUY0300025887.1:5856-16630 GCA_004151065.3 Larix sibirica
TCATGAACATCAAGACCCGAGTGGATAATCAGCTCTCGGACTACCTCCCCTGATATCGAGGAGTCGGAGGTCAGCGTGGTAGGGAACAGTTCAAGGAATGAAGCAGTCGGGGGATTTTAGAGGTCATAAGGTAAACAAACATGCTAAATGCACTGAAAATAAGCAAAGTAGGAAATGACGGCTGAGATTGAATATCCCGAGGATCGACGGTCCCAATCCCACTACGCGAACGAAGATGTAAGGCCATATAGCATGATAAGCGGGTGGTAATCGGCGGGCAGGTGATGNCTCACTTGGCCCAGTTGGCCATTTTTGGCCAAGGTAATGGAGATCTTCATTGGTTAGTTTTTCCCTGCATGGGGTTTTCTTGGATAAATTTATGTGTCTCTATAATGGTTGCTTGTGTAATATTTTCTCTTGCAAATATTGTTATTGTATCTTATCGATATTCCTAATAGAGTTCCCAACAGATTTTATAGATCAATATCAAAGTGAATATGAAGTTGAAGAATGTCAAGGGGAGGGAAAATCAGAACCAGAATTTAGCATCAAAGTGGCCAATCACAAAATATTACAGCTAAAAAAAAATCATCCCAAAATTTTTGGTACCATTAGAGAGATTGTTTGACAAAAATGATATCCCTGGTAAGCCTCATGTACAACTAAAAGAAGAATATGCTGAATATGTAAATATTGGCACATAGGATGATCCCAAATATATCAAATTGTTAAAGTTGTTTCCTGTAGAAGTCAAAAACAGGTACGTAAAGCTGTTCAAAAAATATATAGATGTATTTGCAAGGAAGTATGAATTTCTCATAACCTATGACATATATATTATCCAGCAAAAGATACCCTTGAAGCTTGGATTAAAACCATTCAAGCAAAAGCTGAGCAAAACTAATCCTATATTGTTTCCCATAATTGAAAAGGAGATAAGGAAGTTATTAGCTTCCAAAATAATAATTCCTTTAAGAGACTCAGAGTGGGTAACAAACATAAAGAAGAATGAGGAAATCATATTATGTGTTGACTTTAGAAACCTTGAAAAGTGCTCCTTGAAATACAATTACCTCTTTCCCAAGATGGATTAGATTTTGTAGAAATTGGTAGGGGCTAATAGAATATCTATGATGGATGGTTTCTCAAGGTATAACCGGTTTGCAATGCACAAAGAGGACAACGAGAATACAACCTTCACAGCTCAATGGGGTACGTTCATGTATTTCAAGATGCCATTCAAACTAATGAATATAGGAGCCACATTTCATAGGGTGATGGATATAGCATTTGTAGGTGAAAGTGATAAGTTCATTGTAATATATCTAGATGACACGACACTTTTCTCAAAAAAATGATGTTGAACATTTGTCACACCTAAAGTAGACATTCAACAAATGTAACAAGTATGAGCTATCCTTAAACACCAAGAAGTCACATGTTTCTTTGCAAAAAGGAAAACATTAGGGTACATTGTTTGCAAGGATGGGGTGATAATTGACCTAGAAAGGGTGGATTCCATACAATTGATAGATATCCCCGGGAATAAGAAAGAGGATATATCTTTAATGGAAAAATAAACTTTCTCAAGAGGATTATTCCTGAATTGGCAGAGTTAATAAATAACATTAACAACATGATTCAACAAATACCATAGCAGTTGTACTCTTGCATAAGAACCAAGAAGGATATGAGCAGCCCATAGCCTTTTTCGGCAAGGCTTTGAGACATGTAGAATTGAAATATAGTTTGATGGAAAAATAGGCATATGCCATGGTTAAAGCACTGAAATATTTTAGATATTATGTAATCCACTCCCATGTGATTGCTTATGTGCCACATTGTACATAAATAAATTCTTTTCCAAGAATATAGTAAAGGAAGGGGAGGAAAGTGGATTTCCAAGATCCAAGAATATGACCTAGAAATTAATCCTACCAGATTAGTAAAAGGACAGTGCTTGGAAAAGCTATTGGGTGAATATAATTGTGAGTCATTAGACTTGAATTCGGTGTTTGAACTGACAAAAGAAGAAGGGATCAAAAAGGAGGAATATCCTCATGTGAATCTCATAAAAGTAAATCCCAAATTTACAGAGTCCAAATGGTACAAAGCCATTGTTTTCTACTTGATACATCTTGAGTGTCTAAGCTACATGAATAAGTCCCAAGCTAGATGTTTAAAGCTTCAAGATGGTATGTATTTGATCATAGACGAATACCTTTATTGGAAATATCATTTCGGCATATTGTTGAATTGTGTAATAAAAGAAGAAACATAAGGAATGATCAGAGAGTTTCACAATGCCATGTGTGGAGGACACCATGCTTGGAGGTCTATAGCCTATAAAGTTCTTAGAGAAGAATATTATTAGTGCAATCTATTTTATAATGCTAATTGTATGATAAGATCATGCACTAAGTGAAAATTGTTTGTAGGGAAACAAAATTTGAAACCCTTTCCTTTGAAACCCATAAAGACATAAGCTCCTTTCCAGCCGTGGGGAACAATGCACATATAGACAGACTGTGAAATACCATAACAAGAATCTTTGAAACAATGTCCGAGTACTTCTGCTTGAAGTCCTTATTATTGAAAAGTCTGAAACTCACAAGGGCCAAGGAGTCTTCCCATCAGAACTGAACCCTTTAAACTTGTTTCTTTTACAATTATATAACATGATATCATATTAGAGCTTTAGGAGATCGATACCTTTGAGTTTTCCAAAAATAACATGGAGTTACAAAAAATAATGAGACCTGTTAACCGACTTCTAATTTTTGGGATATGGTTACAAAAAAGGAAATGAGAAATGTAAATCCTCTCCTATTATTCAATATTATATTTCTAATAATAAAGGAGGAGATAATATCGCATCCCAAAGTTCAAATGATTGGGTGGCTCGTCAATTGATGACTATACATTTTTTAAAAAAATAAATTTGGCGAATTACTGTGAAAAATAAATTTGGCGAATTACTGAAAAATAGGTTGCAAAGATCCCTTCGAATATCTCAGAGAGGTTTTTGTAGATGAACCCGTTATTGAAAAAAACCTCTTTCAGTTTGTTGATATCAATCACCATCTGCTCGGGATCTTCTCCCAAAGTCACTGACTAAAATAGGAATATCCCATAATTTTCTGTAAGTTTCCAGAACTCTTGTAGCAAATTCCCTTGTTTTTGTACTGGAGCCGCTGCAAAATTGAGCTACAGAACTTTTGTAGTGGTTTATTCTATTTTTAGTGTATTGGTGTTGCGGATGTTCTGGAAAAATTGTGTTGCTTCTTTTTAAAACTTGGATCAAAATAGGCGTGGTACATAAAGACTTTCGTGGTTTTTTTCCTTGGCGAGCCTAACATTCAATGGAATAAATATAGGAAAGGGAATACAATGCACATATAGACAGATTGTGAAATACCATAACAAGAATCTTTGAAACAATGTCCAAGTACTTCTGCTTGAAGTCCTTATTATTGAAAAGTCTGAAACACACAAGGGCGAAGGAGTCTTCCGATCAGAACTGAACCCTTTAAACTTGTTTCTTTTACAAATATATAACATGATATCATATTAGAGCTTTAGGAGCTCGATACCTTTGAGTTTTCCAAAAATAACATGCATTTACAAAAAATAATGACACTTGTTAACCGACTTCTAATCTTTCGGATATGGTTAAAAAAGGAAATGAAAAATGTAAATCCTTTCCTATTATTCAATATTATATTTCTAATAACAAAGTAGGAGATAATATCTCATCCCAAAGTTTAAATGACGAGGTGGATCGTCAATTGATGACTAGACATTTGTTTTAGAAAAACAAATCTGGCGAATTACTAAAATATAGGTTTCAAAGATCCCTTTGAATCTCCCAAACCATGAAACCTAAGTAAACAATGAGAGAGGCTTTTTTAGATGAACCCGTTCTTGAAAAATCCTCTTTCAGTTTGTTGATATCAATCACCATATGCTTGGGATCTTCTCCCAAAGTCATTGACTAAAATAGGAAAATCCCAGAATTTTCTGTAAGTTTCCAGAACTCTTGCAGCAAATTCCCATGTTTTTGTACTACAGGCGCTGCAAAATTTGAGCTACAGAAATTTTGTAGCGGTTTATTTTATTTTCAGTGTATTGGTGCTGCGGAAGTTTTGCAAAAATTGTGTTGCTGCTTTTTAACACTTGGATTAATAGGTGTTGTACATAAAGACTTTCGTAGTTCTTTTCCTTGGCGGGCCTCTTCTATATCTGTGTGGAAATAACTTATGGTTCATACGTTAATAAATAAAGGAGAGAAAGGAGAGGTAAATATTAGTGAATATTTTCAAATGGAATTAACGTGGAATGGTAACTTTACATAGTGGAAATCCAACGTGGAGTGGTAGGTGGGAGTGGGTGTAATGGTGAAATGGAAGGTGAGTGGGATGGCTAGGCGGAAAGATGAGTGAAGTGAGATAACAAATGGAGTGAGGTAGATTGTAAGTGGAGTTTTTTATTTTTTTTATTTATAATTATATTTTATACTTTATTTAAAATATAAAATCAAAATTTAATATAATGACTTTATATTTAAAATAAATATCCACTAAATGAAATTCCGCCATGGAACTTGGATGTTTTAGAGAGACCACGGGTGTAGCATGGTAATATAGGCTAGATCCATCAAGGTGAAGGCATGAGCAATGACAAGATCTCATGGGTGTTATGCCAAAAATTTAAGTGCTATGAAAAATTCCATGAATCAGCATGAAATTTATAGAGTGCTAACATTGGCTCCAACTGGGGATGCTATCCTCCCTGTGAGGTAGCAAAGAACATGCAGACCTATGTTTATCCATTGGGTTATCCTAACCTAAAACTTGTGCCCATTCTTCAATCGAAACCAATCTATAAATCCATCCACCTTCTGCAAATTGAAAGCTATATTGGAAACCAATTAGTATTGTGAATTGAAACATCGAAATAAAATTCATTGCTGAAAAAGTTGCTCAGAGTGATAAGCTTATTCAGCCTACCTACCTGCTGTAAGATAATCCATGAGTTGCTTAATCGGATGAATTAAAAAATCCAGTGCAACCATGTAAGCATCTTTTCCACTGATTGAAATTCTTGCATGTATTTGTTTAGGAACAAATGCAATACCTGCTTAAAGGCAACTCAAATAAAAAACCTACAGACAAACTCAATATTAACAAAAACTGAAAAATATGAAAACCTAGGCCCACTTACTGACCCCAAAAATACTTCAAAAGGATCCTCAAATGAATGAAAACCAATGTCAAGGCCTTGAACAAAGTTGTGACTCCAATGTGTGACCTCTCCAGCTGCATTCTTCCTTTCATGCAATTTAGTCAATGAACTATCATAAACAACATGAAATTCTTTATTAAACTGGTGTACTAGAACATCATCTTGCAAGAATAACATGGTTGACTATGACACTAGCTCATCATCATTTCCAATCTCAAATTCATGATCATTCAATGATTTAGGATTTGAACTAATAAAATTCTCCATGTAACAAACTATAGGTTCGTTACGATCATGAATAAAGTGTTGCTAATATATTGTATCATCATTCTGTTCCAAAAACCCTATGTGATTTTTCATAAGCTCAAATTTCTCTACTCTATTAGTAATTTCAAATTTTCCTTTCAAAAGCTTAAATGAAGAAATCATAAGGGCAATGACTCACCTCCAACTAAGTCACAATTTTCCGTATGACCAAGGTCATAAATGTGATGAATGATTTCACTAAACTATTGAAAATAATCATCTTCTTGTGAAGAACCTACAGTTGGTTGCTCTAGAAAATCAGCACCATAATCATTATCATATTCATCATATATGGGTGGATCAAAATACTTTGGATTTTGTGTCAAGTGTTGTCCTTGAAAACCAATATCTTTATTATCCCCTACCTCTTCAAAAACTGAATATAAATGACCTCAAGAAAAATTTGGATATAAGACATCCTGAGAATCATCATAAATAGATGACATTTCATGATCTTGAGTATCATCCGCTAGAAAGTTAAGGGCATTACTAGTCTTTTGTTCATGAAAAAATGGATCAAGATATAAATCAACTTCTTCTGTCTCATGTTCACTCTTATCTTTATCAGGATTCCACTCCTCATCCTCAACTTGATCTGAAATTTTTCTACAGCCTCTAAGATTATGGTCTATTTCTTGAGCATCAATGAACATTTGTTGCAAGGTGACAGATCTCCTTTCCAATATAAGGAGAGACAAATATGGATGAAGAGTTGTTACATAACAAAGTCTGGCAGGAGCTTCTGGGGGTTGCATTTCCTTATTCATCTTGTGATACAAACTATGAAACCTCATGTTAACCATTGACACAATCTCATTCCCTTGTTTCTTCATGGAATATAACTTTTGAAGGAGTTGATCCAAGGGTTTCCTATAACCCCAAAATTTTAGAAACAAATCACTCAATTCCTCCCATGAACTGATGGACTTAGGCTGCAAATGCCTAAACCATTCCTTGGAATCCCCTTGTAATTATTTGGAAAAGGATCTCGTACAAACATTATCATGCTCATTTTCAAAAAGGTCAATGAAATGCTCAAAGGCCTGAATATGTTTTTTAGTTGTAAGGTTGTCAAGTTATCCATCAAACTTTGGAAGGTAGTTATGATGCTTTGGGGGAAAGCCATGAAGGACATGAGGAAATCTTAATGGTTTATATCTCTCTTGAATCTTGGAGAACTCATGATTATGTACTAGAGTTCTAGTATCATCTTTGTTAATTTTTGAAGCATTAATTCAACATACTCTAGGATCTTTACTNTACTGACCCCAAAAATACTTCAAAAGGATCCTCAAATGAATGAAAACCAATGTCAAGGCCTTGGACAAATTTGTGACTCTGATGTGTGACCTCTCCAAATGCATTCTTCCTTTCATGCAATTTAGTCAATGAACTATCATAAACAAGATGAAATTCTTTATTAGACTGTTGTACTAGAATATCATCTTGCAAGAATAACATAGTTGACTGTGACACTAGCTCATCATCATTTCCAATCTCAAATTCATGATCGTTTAAGGATTTAGGATTTGAACTAATAAAGTTATCCACGCAACAAACTATAGGGTCGTTAAGATCATGAAAAGAGTGGTGTTGATATATTGTATCATCATTTTGTTCCAAAACCCTATGTGATTTTCCATAAGCTCAAATTTCTCTGCTCTATTAGTAATTTCAAATTTTCCTTTCAGAAACTTAAATGAAGAAAATCATAAGGGCAATGACTCAGCTCCAACTAAGTCACAATTGTCCGTATGATCAAGGTCATAACTATCATAAATGTGATGAATTCTTTCATTAAACTGTTGAAAAGAATCATCTTCTTGTGAAGAACCTACAGTTGGTTGCTCTAGAAAATCAACACCATAATCATCATCATATTCATCATATATTGGTGGATAAAAAGACTCTGTATTTTGTGTCAAGTGTTGTCCCTCAAAATGAATATCTCTATTATCCCCTACCTCTTCAAAAACTGAATTTAAATGACCTCAAGAAAAATTTCGATATAAGACATCCTGGGAATCATCATAAACAAATGACATTTCATGATATTGAGTATCATCCGCCAGAAAATTAAAGCAATTGCTAATCTTTTGTTCATGAAAAAATGGATCAGGATAAAAATCAACTTCTTTTGTCTCATATTCACTCTTATCATTATCATCATTCCACTCCTCATCCTCAACTTGATCTAAAAGTTTTCTACAAGCTCTGAGATTATGGTCTATTTCTTGAGCATCAATGAACATTTGTTGCAAGGTGGAAGATCTCCTTTCCAATATAAGGAGAGACAAATCTAGATGAAGATTTGTTGCATAACATAATCTGACAGGAGCTTCTGGGGGTTGCATTTCCTTAGTCATCTTGTGATACAAACTATGAAACCTCCTGTTAAACATTGACACAGTCTCATTCCCTTGTTTCTTCATGGAATAAAACTTTTAAAGGAGTTTATCCAAGGGTTTCCTCTAACCCCAAAATTTCAGAAACAAATCACTCAATTCCTCCCATGAACTGATGGAATTAGGCTGCAAATGCCTAAACCATTCCCTGGCATCCCCTTGTAATGACTAGGAAAATGGATCTCATACAAACATTATCATGCTCAATTTCAAAAAGGTCAATGAAATGCACAAAGGCCTGAAGATGTTTTTTAGTTGTAAGGTTGTCAACTTATCCATGAAGGACATGAGGAAATATTAATGGTTTATATCTCTGTTGAATCTTGGAGGACTCATGATTATGTACTAGAGTTCTAGTATCATCTTTAGTATCATGAGGTTCACAAGGTTGATCCTTGATGTCATGTAACTCGGATGAATGATCTTCATCAAAATAAGTTATGCAAGATAAGTGTAGTTTTACAATTTTTAGAGAAGGATATACAATTGCAGATGTATGATCTTCATTTGAAAATAGTAATCAATGAAAAAATATTTTAATAATTTCAAGAAAGGACAATAAATGATTGATGAAAAAGAATAAGGTATCTTGGAAAAAACTTGAGCTTGAGTACCTAGTTTTCCCATAGTGTCCTTTAATATATCTGTCAATAAGGCTCATTCTCCAGTGGAGTCTTTAAATTTCATTGAAGCTTGATTGGAGTCACCAGGTAGAAATGTACAGCCTTCTTGTGTCTTACCTTTGTCCACCTTCAGAAATCAGGTCTAGTCTTTGGTGTTCTTTCCCAAGGAATATTTCACCTTTGGTCCTCGGAAATGGCGCCAAAATGTTATAACTTAGAAATTTCCTTTGGCTGTAAAAGTAAATATCCAAGGTAGCCTGAAACCAACTTTCAGATTGGCAACTATTCCTTCCAACCCAGAGAGGGATCTCTCTCACAACTCAGACACTCAAGGTCACTGTTGTTAGGAATTTACTCTTATAGTTGGGAAAAGAAACTACCAACATACTGAGGGGTTTAATAGATAGACATATAAATGTGTGCCAACATGTTCATAAGCAAATAGGAGTAAAAGTAAGAGAATGTATACNNTGACCTACAAAACCAACAATCAACCTTTATCAAGCCAATTTGACACTTAATAAAGAATGTAAATGAAAAGAAAATGAATTGAACATTAACTAATGAATGAACTTCATAATCATTAACAAAACATTCTTAATGTCAAACCACAATTGCAAGAGCACTAAATTGGGGGAGGGAAAGATGTCAAATCTCTATTAAGAAATGAAACAAGTACAAGTTTACCTTCTCACTTCTCAACACCTTATCAATCCTTAATATTCCTGTCTATCTTCTCATGCACTCTGATGATCCCACTCTGGTCCATTATCTGTATATGAGGGATGAAGTAACTCGAGGGCGGTACTTCAGTATTCAGGGATACAAGGGGTCAACAATAGGGATTGCTGATAGGAAGGGATGAAGGGTGTGTGAGTGATTACTCCAAGATAACTTTGGATGTTCTAGCCTCACCCCTTGTTCCATTTCATTTCATTTTTATGTGAGAAGGAAATAGTTGTAAATGGTTACTAGGTGGTTTGGGGAGCTGTAAATAGACAAATTGGTTTGTAAAACTTCCATAACTCCCATATTTATAATTTTTATATTTTTCATGAAATTATGGAGAATTCACACTTAATTCATAGGAAAAATGCAAATGATTCGCTTCTTGTTAGTGTGTAAGATGTGAATTTTTAGTTTTAAATGCATTCTCCCTAATGAACTAGCAAGGTGTGAATAGTTAGTTCCCAATGATCTAGTAGGATGCAAATTACCAATGAATTCACTCCTAATGGACTAACAAGGTGTGAATTTGCCTCAATTTATTTTTGTAACTCTCAAAATTGAGAGGAATGATGTTGGGATTTTATTTTGAAGGATCAAGACCATCAATAGGGGTCAAATCATAGGCTCTTCTATCCATAAATGTCAATTTTGTGAGCAGACATTGACACTTTTGGGTGTCAGATTTTGAACTGTCATCATGGATGGAGAAGTGCTAATTCTATTTAAATTAGATGCCCCCTAAAGTGTGAGGTCAAAAGAGAAATTGATGGAAGAAATACAATATAATCATATGTGGAGTAAACACGGTCAATATTCCACGATTCTCAGTTCCATCAAAGTACATGAAACAAAAATAGGTGTCAAACAAGATTTTCCTTGAGATGGACATATCCATGCTTGAAATATGAGAGAACATGGCTTCCAAATTGTATACACTGCAGATCCATAACATGTAAATGATGTAGTGATCATGGCCATGAAATAATACACAATGGATCCATGTGACATATATATAATTGGATCGTGGCCATGAATATGATACATAGTGGATCCATTCCAATCAAGATATCATAGCCACAAATAGATGCACAACTGATATATGTCAATCGAGAAATCATAGCCACGAATAGGAACATAGTGGATCTATGTCTCATCATGTATCAGGAGAACAATATGTAGTTGAGTTGAGTGATGGTTCTACCAATGGTACTAGTGTCATATGAGGTGTGGTACACTCTTGCACAACTTGGAAAATAACAAAATATGAGGATGTACTGTTGGCCCAAAGTCTTCCATCCAAACTTCCAAGAGGTATGAATCCTACCAGTGTGAATAGATGTGTTGAAGTCGAACATGGAAGAAACCATTTGATTACCGGTCAATGATGTATACCATTAACAAACGCGAGGGAACTCACCAATAGTGAAAATGGCCCCCAAGGTACCTATTACATTCTAACAGGTGTGC
>NWUY0300025889.1:17107-28315 GCA_004151065.3 Larix sibirica
CATATTGAACAACAAAATGAAATTGAGGCTAGAGTGAAGGAAAATAATGGACAGTGTGGCCCTTTCTCATTTAATTTTTTATTTTTTGGTCAAAACAATCAAAGGAAACATTGGGACTCCATTTTTTGGAGGGTAACGTTTCCCTTCTGTGTTTCCTTGAGTTTCCTTCAAACGGGGACATGGGGGGGAGTGTTTACAATGGAGCTTCCAAGTTTTTGAGACGTGCAGGGGCGTGGAAGCATGTTTCCTACCCTTGGGGACGCATACCTGTGTAACACTGAATGAAACGAAGACACTAGCAACTCTCCAAAGAATTCAAATACTTGCCACATGTTTCCTTCAAGAAGTAACAATGATCGGTGACTACACTACCATCATGCATGCACTCAACAATCAAATCAATTTCTATCCCCATCAATCTTCAAGATAGTCCAAAGGGCATGCCTCTTAGTCCATCAATTCAAGCAAATCTCCTTCACCCAGGTTACGAGATGGAATAACCAAGAAAGTTGAAACCATGCCCAACATTGGTTCTTCACTTGCAACTGGAGAACTGTCCCTTTTAGAGAAGCATGAGATCATATCTTCTGTAAAATAGCCCCCATGAACTTGATCCTAAGACTAAAAAACATCAATTAAAAAATTAATTATTTGAAGTTTGGGAAAAGGACACTCACGTCCACCCCCATCGCATCAATCCTCTAAAGTGTGGATGATTTACCACCACCTCCTCTCCTTTACGAGCTCATTAACCCCCTTCATTGACGCATAACTTTCTTCTCCCCAACTAGCACATTATTTTCCTCTCCCAATACTTTATGTTTGTGCTCAACCACCTCTACTATCTCTCATTTGTTATCCTTTTAGTTCCCATCAATGCCAATAATCTTCTATCCCTTGGACCCTTTCAACAGTTTGTCATTCTCTACGCTCTATGTGCCATTGCATTAGCTTTTGGGGTTACTCCAAAAGTGTTTACACCATGCTTTGGGAAACTTCATCTGATATGGAGTACATGGTCTATTGACTACCCTTTGTCATATTGTAGCAAACATACACATTGGAGATAGCTTACTCATGGATTGCTATACCTTGACCTGGTGCTTATGTGGCACACTTCCATAAGAGGATGGAGACCTATGTAGAATGGTAACAATCTTCAAGAGGTGCACATGGAGGACTTGGTTGCTTGCCTGGGAGGACGACCTATTTGGAGGAGTGTTGGGCGTTTAGGAGGATAGTGTTGTTCCCTAGGTAACATGGGGAGACATGGTCACTTACATGGAGGAAGGTGCTTGACTTGAGGACACTTGGGTTGAGGAGTGTTCATGGAGATGTGGTCAACCCAAAGGAGTACACGGCTTAGGAGGTAGCATTGGAGACCTTTGGAAAGGAGCATTGGACCCTTCATCTGGAGCACTCACCTTGGGACCCTTGGTTGATGGGCGTACATACCATGGAGCTCGACATGTGTCAATTGGAGCGCTTCATATGTGGGCAGATCTAGTGATTAGTTAGGTTGCTTATTTGTAGACCTTATCGACTATTATTGTTGGCCTCCCTCACCTTTATATATATAAGGGACAAGAGAGCCTTTTCATTAATGATCATTCATATCGCATCATGTATTAGATATGTGAGAACTAGGGTGAACTTGTCTCTTTCACTTGTACTTCTTCATTTACTTTGCACTCTTGTCTAGTGTGCTAGGATTCTTGTGTTGATGCAAGCAAGGCATTTGAGTTGAGATTTTCCATAAGAAGACAAGGGAATCTAGGGTTTGGGAGAAACCCTAAAGAAGCAAAGGGAGCACTTGTTCTTCTGGTTCTTGTGAGAGAAGAAGACTAGGGTTTTGTGGATTTGAAAACACTAGTACTATTTCAAGTGTTTGATGTGAAGAAGAAAGTGGAAGACTATCTTGTTTTCTCTTGTACACTTGTGTGATGCAAGTCTAGGTACCAAAGAGGACTTGCTGGTGTGTATGCTTGCTAGTTGTAAACTTTGGTGGAGTGACCAGCTTTGGTTGGGACCTAGCTAAGAGGACCTGGTGGTAGGGTTTGACAGTCGGTGTGATGCTAGCTTGTTGAGTTTGCCCTAGCTAGGGCTCGGAGAGCATTTCGAAGTCATAGCTTGTGATAAGCTTGAAGGGCTATCTTGTAGCAGCTTTGGAATAGCTATTAGCACGTACTTATAACTTCATCTTATGTATATATGAAGAGCTCTTTGTCGTGCAAACTTTGTGTACTTGCAGATCTGATTTTCAGCTTATGCTTTAATGTTGATCAAGTAGTTTCTAGAGCTGGCTGTGCATGCTGATTTTACATAACAGTCAGCAGATTTTGTAAAGTGATTTGACAAACATATAGAATCTAAGTGGGCAGCTTTATGGCTGTAATAAGCAATTTTCAGATCTGCTTTATGTTGAAAAGTGTGCCCTAAGGGATAAGAACATTGTTCCCTTGAAGTACACTTGTTCACTGTGTTACCAGAAACGAGAACAGGGCAAGAAATGGAGTCAAAGGGTTTCGCATACAAGAAATGAGCAGAGAGAAAAAACACCACCACTAGATAAGAGGACAAGTCTTGAGAATATGGAGGTAGAGCGATTCAAGTAGGTAGAGCTAATCGAGACAGAAGAGAAAGTAAAGCAATTGGAATCTAGAATGATTGAACTCATAAGGGCTTATTACTCATATTG
This sequence comes from Larix sibirica, assembly GCA_004151065.3. Lineage (NCBI taxonomy): Eukaryota > Viridiplantae > Streptophyta > Pinopsida > Pinales > Pinaceae > Larix > Larix sibirica. The sequence goes on from NWUY0300025889.1 coordinate 19,806, forward strand.
GAATGCGATTCTATACTCATTTTATGTTTACGTTACAATATCACTGTGTTACCGGATCCACCACCCCAGTGTCTAGGATCTGTGGATCCAATACGTATCTGGATCGGATCCACCTAGGATCCATNNTATTCGGATCCTGGGTTTTAAAAAATCTGGCGAATCCGGATCCGTATCCGTATCTGTATCCATATCCTGGTAACTTAGCAATATCATAATGAACAAAAATTAGAAATTTATAATGAATTATTTTGCAGTGCTTCCATGCTCACTTGCCTAACCCTCAATTAAAATTCAAGAATTAACAAGCTTTACACTCATCCATCTAACTGTAATGTGAGCCTTAGCGTGGTTTACCAAAGCAGCACCTCCTAATATTAATGTCCTTCTCCTCTAAGTTCAAAGAGATATGGAAAAAAGGTGAAGCCCCATTTCCATTCAAATAGTTACACCCACTCTATAGCGAGGAGATTGAGTAACTTTGGTAGTGCGATATTTCATCCAGCTCAGTGGCTCATTACTGGCACCCTTGACATACCTTATTGACTGATTATTGGATGGCTTTTGTACATTACTAGTATCTACTACACACATTATACCACTCATCTTTACTGACCCATCTTTGCCCAACTACTTATCAAGCTCAACTGTTGATTGAGGTGAAGTTCATGAGGCAAATCAACATCCCAAACAATCAAGGAATTAATGAATTCATCAAGAAAGAGAACAGAGGTAACTAAACCATGCCTAATGAATCCCACCACACATTAGCGCACGCAAACTCAGTCTCCTGCACATAAGAAAAAAATGAGAATTATTGATGTCGAAGGTCCTGAATCGGATGGTGACCATTATAACCTCATACCCACTCACTTCCACTTCTTGCATGAAGAGAAGAACACCCTACTAGTGGTTCTCCCTACCTGTGGAGAGTGATCTCCACTCCGCCTGATACAGAAGGTTCGGAAGATGAGGATATTGTTAATCTGGGCAAGCCTTCCTCCCTCGCCCTATAATCTCTTAACAATGTCTAGTTAAACTCATCCAAACAGAGTGGATAATTGAAAAACAGAGGAAGAAACAACCCACGTTCTCCATGTTTTCTCCGGAAAGAGTTTCTTATGCCTAGAAATGAGAACGGTCATAGGAAATGGTGTTTTTCATCTTGTTGCTGTTTTTGGAGTGTTTCCCCAACAGAACGAGGATCCCCATTACATTTCTGGTAACAAAGCTTGTTCAGTGTTTATTTTCTTGCGATGTCTTTTGTAATTGGTTGGACAAAAGTGAAATCTATACTGCTGAAATTTAGATGTCAGATTCAACCCCATCACTGAAAGTTCATAGGAAATAGATCCAAGAAATCTCAAAGTTGTCACTCCATCAAGCACAGGGCTCCATGTTCTCCATGTTTTCTCCATGGAGAACAGAGGAAGAAACAATCCACGTTCTCCATGTTTTCTCCGGAAACAGTTTCTTACACCTAGAAATGAGAACGGTCATAGAAAATGGTGTTTTTCATCTTGTTGCTGTTTTTGGAGTGTTTCCCCAACAGAACGAGGATCCCCATTACATTTCTGGTAACAAAGCTTGTTCAGTGTTTATTTTCTTGCGATGTCTTTTGTAATTGGTTGGACAAAAGTGAAATCTATACTGCTGAAATTTAGATGTCGGATTCAACCCCATCACTGAAAGTTCATAGGAAATAGATCCAAGAAATCTCAAAGTTGTCACTCCATCAAGCACAGGGCTCACTCCTGTTCTCTGTGTTGTCTGGGAGTGGATATTCATGGTGTTAGGAAGGGTTTCAAGAAATGTGAAAAGGAAATAGCCAATATCAGGCTCTCCACCTCAGTAGGTATCAAGGACAGAGACACTCAAATTCAGGATATCAAAGATAAACTCAGCAGCCTGAAGGAACTGGAACAGCCTCTATATGCAGCTTAGAGCGCTATTGCTGCTCAGGATATCACTAAGGGTATCCTGGTCCATCTGTCAAGCTTTGTAAATTTCCCTACCTGGGGTATGATGCCGCCAACTCAGGTGCAGCTCACAAATCCTGAAAAAAGAACTTGCGGCTTCTAGTCCCTCAATGCAACTACAATCCATTGCCAGCACCAATCTAGGGCAACAAATTTATCCACTTTTACTTGTATATGTTTTGCCAATATGCAGTATTATTGGGACAGTTTGTTAAACAGTGGACTTGTAGAATTTTAAGTAGATGTTTTGCTTTTTGTATCATCAATATCATCCTGGACAGTTTCTAGTTCTTCTCAGAACCTAGAAACACTAATGTTTTATGTTCTGGAATTATTGTACATCTCGACCGCAGCTTGTTAATGAAATCCACAAGCATTACTTTCAAAAAATAAGGGCTTATGATTAAATATTTGGTTGGTCGGATGTTAAGACAATTACCAAATCTCTCGGTTTTATATGTACATAAGTTGGCACATTGGCATGATCAGTTTATGAATAAGATTATTTTTTAACAACATACTTTCATAATCTCTTTTGAGGAAAGCAGCCAATAAAGACCTTGATTTTCCTGTCCTAATTAAGGGTCTAAAAACTTTTGTTTTGTCTGTCCTAGTTAAAGGTCTAAAACTTTGTCTAGGTGTCTCACTTTTAGCAATTCATATGTTTTGCAATATGTTTGGAGGATTATGAACTGGAAAATCAAGGACTTCGTATAAGAGACCAAAACTGATTCTAAACAATCCAATAACATCAAATTCAAGCATATCCAAACAAACTTAAACAAGTTCTCTTACCGTTTATAAGAGAACTGTGGCTCTAAATAAAAAAGAGCTCAGGATATTTTACAGGGAGACCAAGCCAAACTTGCTCCAAACCTGAGGTTTAACTTTCTCCTTTACATTTGAATTCCAATCAAAAGCCAGCCTTGTTGCAAATTAGACACTGGCCACTCAAGAGTGACATGGTATGACAAGCTTATTATCCGAGCCCAGTCATGTTAAACAATATTCATTCAGAATCATGGCTCAAAATGAAGAGTAGGCTAAACATGGCAGAAACAGTGTGGAAGTCACCATAGATTTGTATGATTGCTAGAAAACAAGGTTTGATGAGAAAGATTAAGGCCAAATAACATGAATATGAAAGGAGAGAAAGCAGATAATCTACAGGCCTTGCCAAAGGAATGGTCAATTTGATCTCTTTAATATTCTTAATATGATCCACATTGTGATAGCCATGCCCAGCAACCAGAAAAATCATACATAAAAGAGAAACCCCCTGTGAAGAAATGGACGACCTGGAAATATCAACAAAGAGGAAAAATAAGACACCTAAACAAGCCAAGCGAGATAAGATAAGATAAGATAATTTTATTAATGTCCAACAAATGACCACAAAAGTAGGTCAATGGGACTGTGTGAAACCATGATAAGAGATGTGAGGAGAGGATTGCACTGGTCTCTCTCTCTCTCTCTCTCTCTCTCCGTGTTCTTTATCTTTGTATTTTCTCTCTTTTGTCTTTGTTAATTTCCAGCATGTGTATGTCTTGCTGATTTGACATAAGTTAAGGCTGAAATTGTGAAGGATTTAACATTAATCTTGAAGAGGATAGGACTTACTCCTGTCATAAAGTTGAATTTCAGTTCTAATAATGCATGAAAAGATTGCCCTAGAGGTCCGAAACTTTTTGGCATACATTTGGTATCATTTCTCTCCTATTGCCTTGTTAACTGGGGTTGTTAAGAAGTGAAATATTGTTAACTGATTTCATAGCAGCCCTAAGGCTGAAACTTTACTGGGTTAAGATCCAGGAAACCTTTTAGGAAAGAGGTGAAATGTCTGAACTTTTGACTTTGGAGAATTTCTACACGCACTTATATCCGGACTGGCTCTGAATGCATTTCTCGCCATACCCATCATCATCTTTGGGTATTTCTGCAGTAAACGAATTTTATTCGTTCCATTGGCATCAGAGCCCTTTTTGGGCATTCCGCTGTTCTGGCTTTTGGCCAAACATAGTTTTTCAGAGGATCTCTGAAATTGGTCTTTGACCAAAATCAGGCCTTGGCAATTCAAAATCTGAAAAAAGTAGAAAGTAACACTAAAGGACAAAACGGACAGAACTCAACCTGTACTAGATAAGGAAAACGTGTCAATTTTGGAAAACTGTGCGAACTACCTGAAAATTCTATTATATACAAACTTCTGGAAATTCTATTATCGTTGAACAAGTATCGCTGGAAACTGAGGCTATCATAGAAAGTGTTGAACAAGTAATTACAGAAGAGAAAGTTCGTGAAGTCCAACCGCTTTCAAGCTTCCATCGCTGTAAATTGACGTGGTGTTAATAACTATATCTCTTTCCTTAATTGATTGATTAATTAGCCACTGGTATAGGGTATTGAGGACTGGCCATATAAGACAGAGCCACCACCAGTCACTACGCTGTGACATAAGGAAAGAGAAAACCCAGATATTACCGGCCAAACAAATTACTTGTTGCTGTGGAAATCAACACCGCCACCTTTAAGACGAGACACGACTCTCCATACACTCACGCTTGGGACAAGGAGTTGTGACGGTTTGAAAGAAAAAAAAGGTTTCTGCAAAGTATTTTAATACCATTTTATATAGTGAAATTATTTTTCCAAAGATANGTACCATGATAACAATACAAAGTGGGAGTGTAAAAGTAGCTACTATAAAAAGCTAAAAGAAGAAGTCGAACCAAACCCTAGCTCTATAAATGGAGAGCCAATCTTGAAGAAAATATACAAAGAGAGATATGAAGAGAGCTGATCCAAGAGAGGAAAATGTATAAAGGGAGTGGATCCAAGCTCTGTGATGCAAAAATGGTGAAGCTGTCATTGTCGTGGGGGTATCTCTCCTACCATCCGAGGCCGACTGCAGGAAGCTCAAAAGAGTACTCTGTCTAGAGGAAGACCTAGAAGAGGAACTGCAATGGGTAGAGCCCCGCTGCTTGAAGGAGGGAGCCTGCTACTGCATCATGGATGAAGTCGCCCGACTAACAACATGTGGCCAAGGCTGTTCCCACCATTAGTGTTGGACATAGGTGGAGGTGGACTGTCATGTCCTAACTGAGCGGTCAATATCAATGCCCCTATTTGTCTCTCTTGGTGCCCCTAGAGGAAGGAAGCATCGAAAAGAAGGAAGTGATACTCTGAGTGGAGCCTGGTGCCAACTGAGAATGAGAATGTCGCTGGAGGCTGAAGGAGCGTAGCCGAAGAGCGTCTAGGGAATACCTAAAAGGAGGAAGTTGGTTAATCGCAATACCAACAGATGCTAAAAGGTCCACAACACCCACAAACCAACATCTAGAGCGACCTGGAGGTTTGGATGAGGTGATGGCCTTACAAGAGAGATAGGCCAAGTATGGGTACCGATCCACCGAGTTGGCAAAGCTCTGGAGGCGGTGTAAGAGAGTGACAATGTTGAACACAACCTCAAGCCTAAAATGCTGGGCACCAAACTCTACGAGTACAATGGGTTGAGGCACCGTCTGTTTGCATCTAATGATACGACGATGGAGAAGGATCTACACTCTCTCTGCTAAGGCCCAATCACATTCAAGTAGGCATGGTCCCCACAACTTGGAACCATAGAGGACTGTTGGTCGGATGAGAGTATCCATGACAGACATCTTGGATGAGATGTCTTGAAAATGGTGTCTAATGCTTTGTCTCTCAAGAAGGGTTAGGGATCCGTATCCTTTATTAACTCAGGGTTGAAGAGCATGTCGTAGACTAAAACGAGGTCCTATGAACTGAACCCCCAAATAGGTATAGGTGCTACTGATCTCAATCTCCTCCCCTCTAAAGATGAAATGAGCATCAACAAGTAGCCTTTTCAACCCGTTTAAGATCATGACTTTGGTTTTACCCAAGTTGATCGTTAACTAACGAAGATCACAAAAGAGGGCCAAGGCATCTAACTGTCTCTACAATCCCTCCGGAGATGAGGCCAAGAGGACCACATCGTTAGCGAAGAGCAGAATAGAAATCAAGACGTGGTGGAAAAGGCACCCATCACCGTCCTGAATGTGCTCCTGTAAGAAAGACTCTAGCTCATCGATGTAAATCCCAAATAGAGTGGGGGAGAGTGGGCATCGCTGACTGACCCCAATGGTACTCTTGATGAAATCGAGACCTTGTGTGTTGTGCAAAGATGACCAAAGACTAACTCATATAATCTCATAATGGCAGTCAGAAGGGCCTCAAAGATGCCAATGTCACAGAGCATCTGAAATAATGCAAATCTAGGGAGAGAGTCGAACGCCTTCAAAAAATCTACAAAGCAACAGTAACTTTCAAAGAGCGGTGGCGTACCTCCTCAATGATAGCTCGAAGCATAAGAATGTGGTCAATGGTCTACTGTGCTGGTCTAAAGCCCGCTTGACTTCTAGCTCGAGTTGTCTTCTGACTCTTCTCTCAAGCTCCCCAGAAAGTTGCATATGGAGAACTGTAGCCTATAGCTTGGAGAAAGTGTGGCCAACTGTAATCATTTTATAGTTATTGGGATGGGTATTAGGGCCCGATTTATGGATCAAGTGAATAATATGATGTGACCACAGTACAGTGCAGGGAAGCCAGTCCAAACCACATGATTAAACAGATCGACAAAGTGAAAATCAAGTGCTCAAAGGCCATGTTTGAAGAGTTCAACCTAGAACCCCTCCTCATTCGCTGCTCTACTAGAACTCGTGGCCTAAACAACCACTCGAACATCATGGGGAGCGAATAAGTAACAAGAAGGGGGGGAGGTGACGTCAATAAGGGTCTTCCTCTAGATGTCATAGAGGGAAGAAGTGTGGGAGAACATAGCATTTGGATAAAGATCAGGTGGGAGATGGGAGTGGTAGGGGAAGATGGTGCACCAGAAATGTTGAGGGGAGTGAATAAACGAACTAATCAGCTCTCGTCGCCTAAGGGAAATGAAGAGGTGTTTCTTGTGGCAAAGGATACAGCAGTAGGAAGCTTTGAGAACTAGGTAAGAGGGGTGACCGTGATTGAATGCATGTCAAAGTTGGGCGTGGAAGTTTTGCAGGTATCGTCATAACACTGGTTCGTGGGGTAGGACCCAGGCTTTTGGGGAAGGGGGGGTGGATCGAGTGGTGGATCTATTCCACAGGGTCAATGACATGGAAGTTGGTATTCTTGACTCTGTCACAGGGATCTTAAGAAATACATCAACACTAATGACTAAGCAAATGCTGGAACAATCTGCCATCTTGAATCCGACTGGGAAAGTGCAAACTACCTGAACTATAACTAGCATTCAGTTTATTAAGAATTAACAAAATTGATTCAAGGACTTTAATGGGTTTGTATCCAGGATTTCACACAAGTGAGTGGTAATTGCACATGATCGGCAGTTACTAGTCCAGTATCTTTCTTTTGCTGTAGGTTTATAACAAATGGTTGTTGCTTAGTTATGCTGTCTTCCTTTTAACTATAATTTTAATGAAGGCTGGGTGTTAATTAGTTGATTGGACTTAGTTCCATCAGTAGCATACCATGACTATGCTTTTGCTAGTATGCATGACATAAACAGCCTGCTCTAAATTATTTTCGATATCAATATCACGCCTTCTTAAAAAGTTCACTACCCTTTAATATGCCAAATAGTATATACAGACTCAAGCAGGTTAACCATAAAAGAATTTATTTTTACACTGGCAAAATAAGAAAACAGGAAACTGCATTTTGAATAACCATGTAAGTCTCGATATCACATCACCAACAAGTCTATAAGGAAAAGTAAACAAAACAATAATAAAGAAATAAGACAAATAAAATTAATAAATACACTACCTCTGTATTGACATCAAGTTCAACATTGTCATTCTCATTTACTGCTTTGTTCAGTGAAACTTCTCTTTCCATAATAGATGGAATACATTCTTCTGCACAAACAGCCATGCATCCCAGTCAAGGAAAACGCAACATTCAACTAGAGTCTAGACATATTCAATGCAATAAAAACTACACAAAGTACGTCATCCACAAGAGACAGTGGATAATAGAAAAGCAAAAATTGCTACATAGACATCCGATGGATCATAATAGGTTCGACAGCTAAAAGCGCAATTTAATATAACGGCACCAGGGTGTAAAAACTACTTTTAAAAATATGACTTTGAAGGTTTCATGCAAGTTTTGCAGATGCACCATTTATAGACAATATAAAGGAAATGTGTCATCTATAAATCTGATCATACATACATATGATATAACAATCTACTGGATGACCATCTTACAGGTAATATATATAAGCACATTTCATTAATTCCCTAAACATTTCCCAGAGCAATAGAAAGGTTATCAAGTTTCAACACATCCCTTAATTTCCAGCTTCCCTGCACAAACAGTCAGGACTTGAACTTCTTTCGAAGATTCTATGAATTGTAGATATGGTCACTTTTAAGTTTTCTTCTATATTTAGCTCTTCATTTTTAGATGCCCCATTTAGTACGAGATCAGAGGACAGTTCCATTGTTTGTTTAGAGATTCTCA